>JBBPDA010000081.1:4062091-4087672 GCA_037974385.1 Arnoldichthys spilopterus | reverse complement strand
CTACAACTTTCTCCCATCTCCTGACTGCATCTCTGGAGCTCAGCCAAAGTGATCTTTGGGTTCTTCTTTACCTCTCTGACCAAGGCTGTTCTCCCCCGGTAGCTCAGCTTGGCCGGACGGCCAGCTCTAGGAAGGGTTCTGGTCATCCCTAACGTCTTTAATTCAAGGATGATCAGAAGAAATGGAAGCACCTAAGTTAAATATGAGCATCACAGCAAAGGGTCTGAATACTTAGGACCATGTGATATTTCAGTTTTTCTTTTTTAATAAATCTACAACAATTTCAAAAATTATTTTTTTGTATGTCAATATGGGGTGCTGTGTGTACATTAATGAGGGGAAAAAATTAATTTTAATGATTTTAACAAATGGCTGCAATATGACAAAGAGTGAAAAATTTAAGGGGGTCTGAATACTTTCCGTACCCACTGTACATGGTCCTGCACTGTGTCTGTTTTCCATGGGCTTGTGCCCATGTGGTTTCTTTATTATTTTCTGCCCCCTCCTTAGCCCTGCCTCCTCATTAGTGTGTTCAACTGTGCGTAGTTTGTGAACCCTCTTATTCCCAAGTGTTCAACCCCAGTTCTCATCAGTGTGTCTATGGTCTTGAGTTGTTTACCATGTTTTCTTAATTTTCATAATCTTCAGTTATTCCAGACTTTCTTGTGTGTTTCACATTGTTTCATTGTTCTATTTAGTTTTTCCTTTAATCAAGTCTACTTGCGTATAAACCTTGACCCTCTATTTGGATCAGTTGTATGAGTTCACCTTATGACACATTCTGTTTGATGTAAATAAAATCGCACTTAGCATGACATCACTGTGTGGCTAAAATGTCAGCACTGAAGATGTCTTCCTACAGCTCTGCATATGTCATGAACATAACGAGGAGAAAGAACTAAAAAGAATGAACTGGGATTAAGATCATTATGTATTATTAGTGCTATCAGCTAATGCATCACAAGTGACCAACTCCCTGTTATACAGGTTACAGAGTGTTCTGCAACCAGTACGAGCTTGTTTTTAAAGTAGTGAATACCCAGCAACCTACAGACTGACCTCAACCGCATGTGGTGCATTTCTAATAAGGCTTAGGCCTTGCAAGGGACACTGCAGCTTTTAGCAGGCTAAAGGTAACATAACTACCATGGGAGCTAAATTTAATTTTCCAGCAGGAAGGACATGGCTGAAACAAGAACTCACTTCACTATTGGACAGAAATGGCAAAATTCATAAAAGGTTGTAACCCAGCGCAGTCGCAAAGGTCACATCTGTTGATTTGTCAAAAGCAATCATAGTTTTCTCCTCAGCCGGCTCTGAACGCTGCATGCAATGAGGTCGTGCCTTACAGCACATTGAGATCATCTGTGAAGAAAGCAAAGTGGTGTACCTTGCCTTAAACAGGTTTTCATCATTTCTCATATCACCTAAGGGGAAAAAAGAAAAAACATTTCAGATCATATACTGTATACTGATTCTGTCATGTATATGTACAGATTTTTTTCAGTTTCCATTTTTCTAGCCTATGTACTGTATAGTATAAAAAGTTCTTACATGACAATCATGGCCTTTATATATATGTTAAATCACATTAACACTTATTTAACTGACTATATAATGACCATATAGCAAGTGTCTGCTCATTTATGAAATCTGCTCTAACAATTTACTGTCCATCCCTCAAATGCAGCCAATATAAAGTGATGCATGCAAATCCTCATAGAAGCCTTTTGAGGTTCGTTTTTGCTGCTTGCCACTGTAGACTAATGTTCAACATGGTGGGCCTTTTGGGGCATGATGACTGGATGGCAGGACATTGCCTCACTAAATGACCCCCTGGTGCCAGGCCTTGATACAGTGGCATAACTAGGATTTTGTGTCACAAGATATTAATGAGCACCCATAAAACATTCAGTCCAGTCTGGTAGCTTAGCAGTTTCAACAGAGACTTAAAGTTATACAGCTAAAATACATGAGGTTAAATGGGGTTTTTTGCCAGTTGCATGTGTGGGTGAAGCATGGTCAGAATTACAAATATAATACAAGTGACCGTAAGTCTGTTGTATAAAGTGCTTTACAAATAACAGTGAGTTGACTTGACTATAGTGATAGTTCTCTCCCATGAAGCGTCCAGTCCCTTCAACAGGTCTATATGCTCTGTTAAAATCTAACCTTCATGCCATCTTGATCCTATTAATGATTACAGCATAAAACTTGTGGACATGACTTTATCCTCATAAAACAAGCTTACATTGACTGGTTAGGCTCCTTATGAGTCCAGAAAAAAAGTGTTGTTATCACTGGTTAGAGCAACATTTTAATTATTTGACTGATGCCCTGATCGAATATGGCCATAAATATGTGGACACCCCTGCTATTTATGGAGTTCATGTGTTTCAGCCACATAGCTTAAAACAAACACTAGCTGTAGAATCTTTCATAAAATGCCACCTTTGCTACACTTGTGGGCTAGTGGTGGTGTAATGGTTAGGGAGGGTTAAATCCAGGACTGGTACAAGTTCCACTGATGTACTCAAGAGAAATGTACTGTCCCCAGTACAGCGTCCTCCTTGGGCACTGCTCACTGCTCTTACACAATTTAGGTCACATTTTATTGTGGTTCACTATGCGCTGTGCTGTGAAGTGTTCACAATGACAATCACTCACTATCAACTTTGCAAAACAAACAAAACACATCTGCCCTGCTAGACTTGCCCCAGTTAATTTTATGTGCTTTCTTTGTGTAATAGTAGCATCTAGAAGCAAGAACTGCTCAGCCATGAAGTGGTAAACCATTAAAAACAGAGCAGGGCCGCCAAGTTCAAAACTGCTTCTAGACACAAGCACAAGAGCAGTGGGCCAGGAGCCTCATGAAATGGGGTTTTATGGCCAAACAGCTGCTCCCAGGCTTAAGATTACTATGTGCAATGCCAAGCATAAGCTTGAGTCATGTAAAAAGCCCACTGCTACTGGACTCTGTAGCAGTGCAAATGTTCTTTGGAGCCTACTAAATCTTATAAAGGAAGAGCTTTTTTTGTGACCTTTATCAGTTTGTGGTTGCATGAACCTGCTGCGACAGGGAATTCTGGGTTGGAAAACGTTCCCAGTTGTCATGAACACAGGATTAGCCTTAACTTGGACTTGAAGCTGCTGAAGTGAGAACTGAATTGGGTTTGAAGGCTTGAATATAATTTTTTGAAGCATTAGCATTATTGGGCCAGGTGTTATTTTAATATAGAGGAAAGCAGGTCAAATACTTCTCATATAAAGTGCACATCAATTTAGTCATTCATCATCGCTTAAACTTTCATTTACTACTGTCAATAGCAAATGTGCTACTTCCTAACTCACTCTGTAACTTAAATAAACTAAAGCTTCGTGCCCTCCAGGCATTTCATAGCTCCAGGAAATAAAATTTCACCTAAACACCTTGAAGTTTTGTGATAATTAGATCAAAATGTGAAGAGCCCTAGCGCTTCTCTCCTCTCCAGGAATGTTATTGGTTCTCAGATATTTCTAGGTTTGTGCTGCACCAGCAACCCAATCATAAATATGTAAGGCTTCATCACTACCCTATTGCCACACTGTTACAGTAGGCCTACAGAATGACAAGAGCCTTACACCATTTATACTTATAAACCTTAAAAAATATGGCAACACAATGTATGGCACCCATGGAAAACCCAGCTGTGAAACGAAATTACAAACAGAAAAAAGACACTTGGCCACCAGGACTTCAGCAGCCATTAACATGGCTGACAGGCATCAATTTTTTATTTGCTGTGTCTTCAAGCTTCACTGCACATCCTTGGATAGCATGAAAACATTTGCAAAATGTGTTTCAAATCTGTGCATGGATGAAAGAACATGATAAATGGAGGTATTCGGTAGGAAAGATGTAGTTGGCCATCAATTTTGTGTTAATCCATTCATTAACACAAACACTGTAATTTGTCTATTGACTTATACAGTCAAAAATAAAGGTGCCAAAGGAGTTCTTTGGAGATTTTTTGGTTCCATAAATCAGTGCTTCTTGAAGGCAAAGGAGTGCTTGTGGAAATGTTTCAACACCTAAAAAAATCTTTGACTACATCTAAGTGGTCCCTGTTTAAAAAGCTTAGATGATGAATAAGCAATGGACTTACAGATATTTTCAAAACTACAAAAAATTATGAAAACTAAATGTAAATAAACATGTTGATATGTAGTGCACACTGCATAAAAAGAGAAAAAGAAAAAATGGGGGAAAAAATCACAACAGAAATGATCTCCCTCTGACATTTTTGCTCAGTATTATAATTTACGTGTTATTTTTAGTACTGCCCTGGGATGGGTTGACCTCCTGTCCTAGGTGTTCCCCACTCTGGGCCCGCAGTCCAGTAGGATTGGCCCCAAAATGGAAGAAGCAGTTTAGACGATGGATGGATGGAATTTCAGTATATTTTTCCAGTTTTTGTTGCTTAAATTTTGTTGGGGTGATATGGGGGTGGCAGTGGACACATAAGGGGCAGTCATCCCTTAGTGATTAATTCTATAAAAATCTTTTTGATGTACATTTACAGGATTGGAATAAGGATAAACTTTAGAAATAGTCCTCCTCTCCAACTTGAGTTGCTGTAAAGAATCTGCACATAAAGTAGAAGATCTGCCAAATATACATTTTTCTAGAACTCCAGGAACTGTATAGGAACCATCCTTTTTAAATAAACATAGACATTATTTTTGAACATTTAAAAATGTTTTTTTTTTGTTCATTTAGGATTTTTTGTAGTTAAATTCGAATTTTTGAAATGAACTTTTTAAAGAAAATCACTACTGCCATACTTCTAGGCCCATAGCTGATGTTCAGATTCACCAAAATTGCTTTCCTTTCCTGTTAGGGTAGATTAACGAGTTGCCCTTTTGCGTCTAACGTTGCCCATATTTCTAATCCCCTCAACATGGGGAATCTTCATTAGAAAGAGAAACACTGACCTTCACGTGCCTTTATGAGAATGTATAACACACTAAAGTAAACATTTATCCATATGACTCCTCCAACTATCATCATCATTTGGTATCTTAAAACGCTTCTTACCTCCTCCTTCATCATTCTTTGAGGCGCACGGCCACTGCAGCCCCAGGAAAAGGTGCACATGCTAAATGTCACGACTAGAAAGATGGTGCTGGCCTCATGTTTTTGTGCAGCAATCAGGTTAACTGCACCACAGCACTGGACCTAAAAACAAGGTGAATAAACAGCCAGGTCATTTTTTATCTTTTGCCTAGATTTGCATTTCTCAGTAAAAGGTGCTGATTAACACGTTTTGCAACTGTCCAAATTAACAACCACACATATTCATACATGTGCTGAGCAAAGTCATATAATCAAAGCAAATTCTTTAACACCATTTTTCTGAGCAATGTGTTTTTTTGCTTGTTAAGCACCTTTTAACATTGCAATAGGTGTAAGCAAACATCAATGCAGTAAACATGAACAAGGATGCAGTAAATAATTTTTCTGTATCGGTCAAAGATCCACCAGTTCAGAGTGGTAGAAAGGGGTAGAGTGAGAGAAAGCTGCTCACAAGCCTGACTGCCTGTGAAAAGAAACTGTTTGTCAGTCTTGTTGCCCTGGACTTCACACTTCTGCCGCACTTGCCTGGCAGTGGAAGTGTGAAGAGGCTGTGTTGGGGGGGCCCCTCCTTATGACCCTGCTATGGTAAATGCCCTCCAGTTAGGGGAAGGCCACTCCTGCCTGAGTTTTGATCACATGCTGGAGAGCATTTTTGTCATGAGCAGTGCAGTTTCCATATCAGACTGTGATAGAGCTGGTAAGAATGCCTTTTAGTTAAATTATTTTATATATATACAATGCTATATATATACAGTATATAATGCAATAAAAACTAGAATGTGCATTTAAGTGATTAAATTTAAAAGAAAGATTTCCAATGCATTTTGTATATATTAACACAAATTAATTTTGAATTTCATGCTCACAACAGACAGAAACAAAATAAAGACTGAACATTCCACAATAGAAGCTGGTAACAGGTGAGGGACATCATAACTGGGAATAAAAGGAGCTCAGTCTCTGCAAACAAATATGGCTTGTGGCTTAAAACGTTCAAATCTATACAGTAATCTGTAAATCTATACAGAAATACCAAAGGCTTCTCTGGGCCTAAGCTCATCTCAGATGGATGAAAAGGCAGTGGAATTGTGTACTGTAGTCACATAAAAGTTCATCTGCAGAGTTGCAAAAATTACTCTTCTCAGTTCTCAAATGATTAAACAGAGTAATTAAAAGAAAGATGATGTAACACAGAGGTTATGATGCCTCTGTCCCAACTTATTTTGGGTGTATTACAGGCATCACATGAATGAAATGAATGAAATGAAAGTGACTCTTTGTCATTGTGAACACACTCAACGAAACGAACACAACGAAATGTGACCTCTGCTTTTAACCCATCACACGTGCACACGTGGAGCAGTGGGCAGCTACCAACAGTGCCCGGGGAGCAGTATAGTGGGACGGTACCTTGCTCAAGGGAACCTCAGTAGTGCCCGGGCTGGGACTCGAACCTGGACCTTCACGTCCCAAAGGCAGTGTCCTAACCACAAGGCCACCACTGCCCACAAATTCTTAGATTCGAACAATTGCCATAGCCATGATATCTAAAAACAAAATATTGTTATTGTTTTATTAATACACATAGGATAGTCTAAGATAAGAACCTGCTTTACAAACAAAATCACCAAAGGTAACAAAACACTGCTTACCCTGTGGATAGAAATTATATTCTTACCAAGTATCATAAAATGGTTAATCAGTAAAAGCACTAATGTTTTGATGTAGATGGTAGATCCCATGAACTCAGACCTGGTCTGAGTAAATGACTGCAAATGCATTTTATCTCTTGTATGTGTGGTGCATATCAAATCTGGACTAATAAAAAGAAAATAATTTATACAGCATAGAGACATACAGCGGGTATTTTCAGAGGTGCAAGAGCCATAGCCTCTTTAACCTCACTAGCCAAAAGATAAAGAGTGGAGCAGGAGAGTGGGGCAGCACCAGATGAGCTACTGACATTAACTGTAAACCTGCATAGGGCCACCTGTACTATATTACCAAAAGCATGCATCCGTCTTACCAGAACTGGTCAACCATTAAAGGTAAGTCCAACTGCAAGGCATGTAGCAGTCCGGAAGGTTACAAAGGATGCCAGGGTTGCTTCTAAGCAACTGAAGACTTGTGAACATTGGTGAATGTTCATGTTCATAATCATGAGTCTACCATCAGGAAAACACTGAACAGCAATGGTGTGTATGGCATGGTAAGGAAAAAGCCACTGGTCTCCTCCAAAAAATAGCTAGTCAACTACAGCTTGCCAAAGATCATATGGAAAAAAAAACCAAAAGGATACTGGAAAAATGTTTTGTGGATGGATGAAGCAAAAATAGAACTTTTGGCTTAAATAAGGGGTATTACATTTAGAGAAAGAAAAACACTGCATTCTAGCATAAGAGCCTTTCCCATCTGTGAAAATTTGTGGTGGGAGTGTTTTGGTTTGGGTCTGTTTTGCTGCATCTGGGCCTGGACGGCTTGCCATCATTGATGAAACAATGAATTCTAAAGTTTACCTGTGAGGGTTAAAGCCCAGTCCAACAGAGGGTGGTTGAGAGCCCTACCTTTGCAGTTGCGTCGTGTTGGGCCAGCTGGGGGTGTTGGTAAAGCTCTGCCATGGTTAGGGGCAATTAATGCTTAAGTGAACCAGCTGGGTCACTCCTAAAAATCCCATGTCAGCAGCACGTCACAATACCAGAGAATTCTAAAGGAAAATTTCAAGGCCTCTGTCCCACTCCAAATCCATTGGATCTCCCTTGTTGTGGCTAAAACAGCTTCCTCTTTTGTAAAGGCTTTCCACAAGATTTTGGAGTGTGTCTGAGGAAATCTGTGTGAAAAGATCATTTGTGAGTTCAGACATTGATGTTGGATGAGGACTTTGGTTACCACATTACATTTGACAAACTTTGTCTTTTGACCTACCTGTGGCTGGTAAGGTGTTCTTTAATACTCCAGGCAACATATTTTCACTCACCCAGTCCAATGGCTTTACATTATGCCAGATAACACTTGGCATTGCACAAAGTAATCTAGGCATATTTGCAGCTGCATTTCATGAAGTTCCTGATACACAGTTCGTATGCTTATGTTCCTTCCAGAGGCACTGTGGAACTCTGTAGTGATTGATGCAACAGAGCATAGGCAATTTTTATGTACTTCAGCACTTGTGGTCTAACGCTTAATGTGTGAGCTGTTGTTGCTCCTACACTTTTAGTTGCCTGGGGCACATCTAGTGTAGAGGAAATTTCACAAAACTGGCTTCCTATAACATCAAGTTCTTTAGTAGAATATGTTTGTTTATGGAGACTGCATGGCTATGAACTTGAATTTACACCTGTTACAAGTAGGTGTGGCTGAAACACTAAGTCCCAAATTAGGTGGGGTGGTCACATATTTTTGGTCATGTAGTGTATACAGTATAGTAGCTACTTCTAAAGAAATGGCCAATGAGAGTAACAAGAAAAACATGTATCATCCTAAAAAATAAAATGCTCCCTCATCAACTACTTACTGTGAGGCAGTTGAAACTGCAAACTATTCTACCAGCATACAAACTGCAATGAAACTTAAGTTCTTGGTTCCCAGTAGGACACCGTTTTTGGTCTGCACATGTCTGTACACAGGCCTGATAGAGTGAATAAACTGCACTTAAGCACTGCAGAGACCTTTGAACATTCTACAGGAGTACTGCAAGACTCAGAAAAAGCCATTAAATACTAATTAAACAAACTGTTTAAACAAAGGTTTTTTTTTATCATAATTATCATCTTCATCATCTGCATAATGAAAGCCATTAAATATAGCAAGAATGACTCATGTTTGAATCACATCTTATTCTTGCTTCCGTCAGTGGTGCAACCTGCCCTGAGGTGTCAGCTGTTCGCTAATAAAGCATTCTCTGTATCAAATCCTGCCAGAATTATGTCAGAAACATTGATTTCCCTTTCACTTTCACCATACACTGCGCCTAACTTTTCAGTCTCCAACTCTAAAGGACAAACAGATGCCGTTCAGCCATTTTCTATGAGGCACAATATGCACAGCACATTGTTTCAGGCACCATGTGACATTTGAACTGTGCCAGCTGTTGCAATGAGTTAACTCTAATGCAGTGATTGAACATCTTTATTAGATGCAGGAACCTGAATGACTTCCATAGTCGATCCTTCCCAAGGTCTCATTGCCTGCTTAGCAAGCAGAGTGTAAGAGTTCACACTGTTCTCAAGTAGGAAGCAGGTGGCTCCACCAGTCAGAAGACAAACCTTCTCCCAGGATACTGTGATCCTCCTAGGCAGCCTTTACTTGGAGGTATAGAAAAACATGTCATTTTGCCTGTATCATTTTTCAACATTCTTAAAAAATAAAGCTTCCCAAACGGTCTTGGTTTTGTTTTGTAGCTCTGGCAAACATATTTAACTGGTTCACAAGTTTACGAAAACATGATTCTTTGTTAGAATCGTCCATTAAAAGGTTCATGTAGGAAAGATAAATTGATTTTTATACAGCATAGTTGAAAAGAACCTTATAGAGTTTATCAGGTGAATTTCTGACAAGTTCGGAGAAGTGAAAAAAAGATCTTTGTATTCAGACATAACCAAATCAGTTACCAAGCAATGAAGCACTTCAGAATCTTGTTTTTTGCTGACCGCTTAAAGTAAGAATCATAATGACATAGGATAGGGATAGGACACAATAGGGATTTAAGAGCCCATACCGAACATTTATATTTCCTTTCATCTTCCCTTTGGCCCAGCTTAATATTTACATGGGTTTATGTCACAAAAACAATTGTTTCTATGTTGTTACTATGATATTGCAGGTTTCTGCTAGGGCATTGCTAAAAACTCCTGGATAGGGTGTGAAAAACATTTGACAAAAACAAAGTGTATAAAAACAGAGTTTGGCAGGGTCCAAAATGATTGGCCTTTGGCAGGAATTAAATCTGCAGTGTTCTTGTTGAGGGTTAATTTCAAACCACTGTGCCATAAACTTCCGATGGGGAAAAACATTGAGAGACCAGTGCTTGGTCAATGTCCATTCAGTTGCTTAGTTGTATACAAGCGCTTTAAAGTGCAGAATTTGGATTAAACAGTGTGAAAATGAAAAATGGAAAACGGAGATGGGTAGGGACAGCCTATTTGCTAGCGAGCTAAGCTAACGATGAAAGTAGTTGACACTGCATCAAATGCATTGCTCTGTATCCATAATGAAGGGTCAATTAAAAATAGTGAGTTTTGAAATAAGAACTGTATTTGGTAGAATGGGCAAAGGCATGTTTCAGGTGTTACCTCTGTGCTGAATCTTGCATTGCAGATCTTGCAGGACTGAAGCTAGTATGCGTATTTGTTTAGCCTGTTTAAAAAGTGCTGTGTGACAAATGTGATCACAGTAGCACTGCAATTTTTAATTTGTCTTAATGGGTAGAATGTGTATTTGTTTATTGTTCCTTATTGGTTTTGAAATGGCAAGTCTGCTAGGGGAGTGGCACAGTATTGTTTTGCTTAGAGCAACAACATAACTGGAAGCCCAAGAGGAAAAATTCACTGGTGGCACTGTGCAATGGGAACTGAGTATCTGAGATGCAAAATAATGGTTTGTGACATTTAGTGGAAATTTTGGACTCAACTGAAAAGTGTGAGTTGGGAGAACTCTAATATGAACTTGTGAAATTCTACATAACAAGTCAGTAACAACTGGTAAAAAAAAAAAAAAAAGAAAAGAAAACTACTTTTATTTTTTATTACAGCATTGCATTTTAATTAAGTAAACAACTGCTTACTATCTGGGTTATAATGAAAAAGCAATAAATATACTGGCCCAGGTCCAGGGAAATAGTACTGAAGTTGCACATCGTCCACATCAGCGAGTACCAGCAAGAATTGATAAGTGCAATAGCTGAGAATCAGAGAAAGACAAGCACAAATTCTGCATGTGTATTTTCAACCAAATATGATAAGTCTGGTTGTTCCCAGTTTGGTTTGTACTTATGTCTTTACCAAAAAAGGTCATTCCTAGTTTTTACACCATTTACATATTATTTTCACATACAAACTCATAGCAGAGGGTGCAAGTAAATAGACTAAGTTCAGCTTCATTTGTACGCTAGTCTTACTTGAGCTCTAAGGTGACACATGCACACCTTGCTTAAATGCCCATAGCCATGTAACCAGAGTAAAGTTATTTAGCAAATGCTGTAAAGCAGTAAAATAGTACAAAGATATGCTGAATAACTGGCCAAAATCGTACTTGCATTAATCACAAATACTCTTGACTTGAATCTTGCTGCATAACATTTACAGAACCATGCCCTAAACATGTTGTGGTACAGTAGCTGTCATATGTTGTCAGTACTGATTATGCATATTTATATTCTAGTATTAATAAACATCTTAAAGTTGGTCTTTTTTGCCTTTAGATTATTAACAAAATCGAAACAATAAATAAATAACTTGGTGTACTTGGTCTGCATCAGTGTTTACATGTAAATAGGTGGTAAAGATCAATGTAACATACATGCATCCACATGAATGCCAGCACCAAACATTTCCCAGCAGAGCATTGCCCAGAATATCACAGTGCCTCTACGGGTTTACCTTTTTTCTTTTAGCGCATCTTGGCGCCATCTCTTCCTCAGGTAAGATTCCTTCTATTAAAGCAAGCATTGACTTTGTGTTACAGTAGCTCTAAGCATTACTGTGTTGCTGATTCACCTGTTGCCCTTCTATGGATCACTATTAGTAGGTAAGAACATTGCATACCAGCAAACTTCTGCTGTGATGGAGATGCTGTGACTCAGTCGTCTAGTCGTCACGATTTGGCCCTCGTCAAAGTGGCTCAGATCTTTAATCTTTTCCTGAAAGCTTCAAAAAACTGACTGTTCACTTGCTGCCTAATATATCTCACCCCTTGACAGGAGCTATTGTAACAAGATAAACTGTGTTATTCACTTCATCTGTCAGCTGTGGCTGACTGGTGTATGTCTGGGCTGCAGTAAGTAATTTTTTTAAAAGATACTTAACTCCAAGAGTCTGTCAGTATGCAAAGTAAGTATATGGAAGACAAGAAATTTAAATATTGCTCATTTAAAAGGACCTGTTTCTTTTCTCTTTTGAAAAAATGACCCTTTACATGTATTTGCTTTGAAACTAAATTCTGACAAAGTGTACTGTCTTAGTGCAGTGATATTTTAAGTGCTGTTGTGGGAGGTAATAGCTAGACATATGGAACGGTGACAACCATTCTTCTATTTTGAAGGAAAACGCAACAGTGTAAATGATGGTGCCAGAAGGGGTCAGGACAGTAAATATCATCTATTTTATGAGTCAGTTAGGGTTTTTTATATATAAAAGCACTAGATCTTAATTGCCAGTATTTAATGGAATACTTCACCCAAAAATACTTACATGGCTAATAATGAATAATAGCTACTGGGGACAGCATGAGTCATCCTCGTAATGCTAACCGGCCCATGCTTTCATTCATTATGAGCCAAACTGGGGTTTGGGGGTGAGTTATTTCTTTAAAATGCCTATTTATATCACTGCTTTTTTCTTCAGTCTGCATTTCATGTCCCCTTAACACTGATGAGTCTGACATGAGCATACACTAAATACTTAAATCACTTCAAAGCCATCAGACGTAATGGTTTAGCTCTAATGATATTTTAGCATCGGCCTATTGCACGCTGTTTGTGTGTATCTATTTTGAAGAACTTTATCAGTTACCTCTTTTACCCCAGAGAGCGGAGGCTCGTGTAGAGACTAATCCAATTGCAGCAACATACGCTATAGCTTGCAATCAGCACTTTGTGCTGCGGACAGTCAGTTTTCTCATTAAGTGAATTTACGCCAGATACGGCATGCTCCGCACACCCAAGGTCACTCTTTTCTGTGTAAGTTGTAATTGCTACCATGCTCAGTTCAATATTATGTCATCAATGCACATAATGTTTAATTAGCCAGAGGGTAAACATAATGAGATTTGCATTTATTGTGTTAATGTTAATAAGATTATGTCTCAGTCGCATGCAAAGGGTCCATATATACAAGGAGAACAAAACAGGATTAATCTGTGTATTTACATTTATATTACATTTGTGAAATGTCTATGAATATAGAAGATGTTTGTGAATCAGTGCAGATAACCTACTTCTGCAGCATGTGTAGTGTTCAAATTTGGAAGCATTCATCTTTTTATGTACTAATTGCAAGTGAATCTTGAAGGACTTAATTATAAAGTTGATGATGATTGCATCCTTTAAAAATATGATAAAATATAACATTATTAAGGAATTTAATATGGCTGACCTCAAATGTAATACATTCTAAATAATATTAAACAAATGTATTACATTATCAGGATGGCATTCGGGCACAATACTGTATAGCATTATGTTATTGGGTTTTTATCACATTCTTAACCAAGTTGAGAGCACAATGATTAGGAAATGACAACATTATTGGATTCTACAAGCACCAGAGACTGGACCGTATGAGGACACAGTTATCTGAATACAGTAGGTGCACAGTACATCAATGCAGTGCATTCTCCATGCTCTGGTTCTGTCACAAAGGGACTTGGCAATGTCTGAGTGTGTGTGTGTGTGTGTGTGTGTGTGTGTGTGTGTGTATGAAGAGGGGAGTACTCTTGGGTAAAAAGCGCTGTGAAATATTTATCAAGCCCAACCTGGCTGTGTGGCATTCAATCAGCAGCAATGGAGCTGATGAAGACATGATGTCCTGTGTCCTTAAAGGGCCCGTGTCATTGAAAATTTTATTTTCCTTATTCTTTTGATAAAAAAGAGTTTGAAATGCAACCTAAACAATGAAAAATTGTGGTTGCGATGTCACTAAAACCAGCACATTTTCATAGCTCCATTTATTCATCCCACAGCTGTTTAGCTCTGCCCTTGGAAGATATCAGATATATCAAATATATCAAAGATCAAAACAATAAATGCAAAAACAAACAGTTTGTTTAATATTAGGGGTTAAAGAGAGATCAGGAAAGATCATGTGAAAGTGAATTATACCTTGCCCAAATGTCATAAATAGACCTCAGGGGGAAAATAAAGGTATAACAGTTCTGACCCCTTTACAAGAAAGTCACTCTTGCCGGAGCCACATGCACGTAGCTGATATGCTGTCATGTCACTTGGGGTACAGGTGCTTCTGGTACTGAGTGTGTGGCACTCAATTTTGCGAAAACTACATGGTTAAGCCCTCCATCTGCTGAAACATCCTGGCATGTTTGTTAATTCACAGTAGCTGGATATAGTCAAAATACAGACATAAATGAATGAATATGTGAATGAATGAATGAATAATTGAATGAATGAATGAATGAATGAATTAATTAATTAATTAATGAAGGAAGGAACAAACCTAATTCTTTAAAGGAAAATAAGCAATGCAAGTTCTTTACTCGTACATGCTATGTGTACGCTATCAGTGTGCCAAAAGAGATCTTTAGCATGATGCAACAGAAAAAAAAAAACATGTTTTATTCCCAGGTAACTTCGTTAATAAAGGGTTCCCATTAAATGAAATTACTGTAAAAAAACCTCTTTAAAGTTGCAAAGGTTTTATAAAAATTAAAGGTTTACTCTAGAACCACAAGCCAAGCTAAAAACCATGTAGAAGCAGATATATTTTGAAAACTTTTTTCATTTGAAGTGTAATTCTACAAAAGGTTCTTTCTTCAGAACGACAACTTTTGGTTTCCTAAATAACACTGTCTAATAAAAAGAGATGCATGAGTGTGGAAAACCTTTTAAGGCCTTTTAAGGCTTTCGTATAATATAAAGGTTCATTATCAATTTAAGGCTTCTTGTTAGAACACTAACACTTTTTGGTAGTACTCTAACTTACACATCCCTTTTGGGAAGCCAAAGTGGTTCTTCTGTGTCAAAGAACTTTTTCTGCCACCATTTCAGAGTGTAATATCATATTCACTCTTTACTAGATATGATATACGTAAATTATATCCCAGTGAAGCCAGAAGATATGGTAGACAGACAATGACACTGAAAAAATGTACTTAAAAAAAAAGTACAAAAAAAACAAAAAAAAAACATTAACAAACAGATTCTTTAAAATAAAGGGTCCAAAATGGAATACCACAGAAGAACCACTTTTGGAACCCACTGGCTTATTCTTTAAATTAAATAAGTAAGTAAGTAAATAAGATGTAGGCATAAAGAATATAATGTAAAGACACTTTAATAAGTAACGCTTCTTTCTAGAACCCTTCATCCCAGCCAAGAGCGACTCAGGGGGATTTATTGATGAAAGTGTATAGCTGGCCTATTAGTTCTTAATTTTTGGCATTTATTTAAAGTATATTTAAAAACGTAAAATATGAGATGACATTCCAATGAAAAGCTTTTTGTAGTGATCCAAGAGTACACCAGTGTTTGCTGAACAAACAGTTTCATAATGATATTTACAGTACACAATGCAATTGCTTTTTAACCCTTAGAGACATACACTGATGGCCCTGATGCTCAGATGTAATTAGATTGTTTTATGATATTACACTTTAAAAGTAATGGGCTCAATCAAATCTGTGGTCCCAACGCATAAAGCATCACTGCAGTATGATGTTTTTGGTTGTTTTACCCAGTACAGTGCTTGTAATGCTCTATCTTTCTCATTGGCCACCATAATGTTCAGCAATGGCTGTTGCCTTAGGACAGCATCTGGAAATGTGTTGATTTTAGTCTTAGCTCATTTTAAACTTTTGTTTTTGAACATTATTAGCTTGTCTGCCAGTTTGTTTATGAGAGCTCATTCACTATTGCATGTTCTTTAGAGAGGAGCCATAAAAGATCCATACAACAAAGAACCTTCCAGTGGATGTTTTTTATTTTGAAGAATTCATGACACATCTATCTATCCATCTATCTATCTCTCTTTTTTTTAACAAAACTAAACAAAACTTAATCTGTAAGGGTTAGCACCAGAACAGGCTGGCAGGGGGCGGTTGAGAGCCCTGCCTTCGTGGCCGCGCCGTGTCTGGCCAGCTGGGGGCACGTCGCCATGGTTACATTAATCATGCTTATTGTGTTTCACCTGGACCAAAGCCCTTATGGGTATGGTTGTCTGACCAGGCGGCGCGGAGTCCTTGTCCCTGTTTCGCAGGTGTGGTTGACTGCTTTAGCCACAATGGACTTTCCCCGGTAATTTGGTGAAGGTTCCGGGTTTTAACCTCGGGCGGGCTCCTGCATGCGGCTGGGGTTCAGGTAGTAGGAGCCCCTGCTTGCTTCTAGAGTTTCCTTCCCTTTACCCTTAAACCCAGTAGCCTTTTCCTTTACTGCCGTTGCCTCAGGGCTGGGGCCAATCAACTTGTCTAGTCTCGTAAAGCGCCACTCCCCTTCTCGCTGACACTAGCAGGGAGGTAGTGTCCCCTTTGCGCCCCTGTGTGTGGGCTTTTCTAACTTCTAAACTTCTGCTTGCACGTTACACAGTCTAGTACATAAACCCTGTCGAGGTTTCCAAACATAGCATCCATGGATTGTATGCATATATGATATTTAAGCTGCAAACATTTTTTTAAATCACATTTTACCTACTGGTTTTACTATTTTAGCCTATTAATGTTAGTTATATTATTGTGTGGAGGTTCTGGGTCCAAAAATGTAATTGCAAAGTAAAGTGAAAGTGACTATTTGTCATTGTGAACACACTCAACTACCACAACAAAATGTGACCTCTGCATTTAACCCATCACAATATATACCTTGCTCAAGGGTACCTCAGTGGTGCCTGGGCCTGAAATTGACCTTGTGACCTGTATTTCACTGGAGGAAGGTCCTAACCACTAGGCCACCACTGCCCAACACGTGTTTTAGCCCGGTTGCTGGAAATGATGTTTTACTGTTACCTGTATATAACAATAAACTTGAACTTGTGAACATGTAATGTCCCAAAAAGTACATTTAGTCTATTTAGCAGTTTAACCCTGCCTATTAACAGTAAAGCCATAAGGAGATTTTCTATCTAGACCACTTTTTGAATTATGTGCACTACAGAGGAGCCAATTAGAACAGTGCTCATTTGCACATACGTATTTGTATTAAAACACAGTACAACATATCTTGAGCCCCAGGAATTTTTTTGTTAATGTGAAATGTAATAAAATCAACTATGAACATCAACCTAAGGGACAGAACATAGCGCACAAGTGAAATATAGAAAATGTTTAAGATCTTTTAAGAACTGAAGATTCTCAAATGGTTCTGTTGTATAGACTTTGTACAGAACCTCTTCATTAAAAATGTTTTTTACACTTACATATGTCATATGCAAAAAAAAAGATTCTTTAAAGAACTATTGACTGAAAAGTTGCAGATCAAGTAAAAGCTGTTTCACCACATGTCCAAACCAAGGACCATTTCAAAACCTTTACTTTCAAGATTGTTCTTGGAACTCGAAGCTGCTTCAGCAGCCAGGCACAAAGTGAAAAGGCGAGTTAATCACAGTCAGTAGATGGCCGTTGATCACAGAACCTCAATCCATCTTCATAACTTAAGAAAACTGACAAGCAGGATGTGACAGTGGTTTACACATTTAAAACGAATGGCCATTAGAAGAGCTTGGGCATAAGGGCAGTGGTTAAATGATGGACAGCTGAGTCTACAGCCCACTGAGGTTGAGCTGATATCCCCGGAGCCCACACTATTAACAAGTGAAAAAAACTGCCGCCATGCTTCAGTTTCTGGTGTGGCGCCATAACAACCCACGCAGTCCTTCATGTCATGCGAGCTAACATTCAACACAGAATTGTTGAAAAAAAGATCTGAAATTTCACATCAGTGTGATTCACTGTGCATTATATCAAAGTAATCAGTGTCATTCATTCTCGCTGGAATAGCAATAGCAAGCTGCAAATTGATTGACTATTAGTGCCTAACCCATTACCTAACTATTTACATGGCTAGTGAAATGAACTGTGACTAAACTCACAATTTTTCATTATTTTACAAATTTTCAACAAAAATGGGATTTGCATATTGACACTGTCGAGATCTACTGATGCATTGTATTGCTCAAGATCAATTTTTTAGATGGATTTGGATTTTATTTCTGCTTTCTTTGACTTCTATTTAAAGGTATAGTCTCCTTTAAACTTTCCACTTCAGTGGTAGAGTAACGGTTAGGGTGTTGCCCCTGTTATCTGAAGGTCACTGGTCCAAATCCCAGACTCAGTATCACTGAGGTACATGTGAACAAGATACCATCCCCAAGCACTGCTCCCCAGGTGCTGCCTATGTTTAGAGCTAAAAATTATAAAAGTGCTTAGTTAAAAGTGAAGCCTTTGTTTTACTGAAGACTAGAAAATAAAGCAGTTTTTAGCTTCTTTTAAAAATTGGCCATAGTTGGGGCATATTTAACATCCACTGGCAGCTGGTACTACCATTGGGCATCATGACAAATATATGCCCTGTTCACCCTGTTAAGTTACATCTCTGAACTGGCTGGCCAGCTCCTGCTGATCTAAGAGACCTTTCAGGCTGATATTCATCAAACATTTCAGAAATACAAAGTGAAGTGAAAGTGACTATTTGTCATTGTAAACACACTGAAACACCATTATGAAATGTGACCTCTGCATTTAACCCATCACATGTGCAGATGTGGAGCAGCAGGCAGCTACCAACAGCGCAGATTAGCAGGGCGGTACCTCGCTCAATGGAACCTCAGTGGTGCCTGGGTCGAGACTTGAACTTGTGATCTTCAGTTCACAAGGGCAATGTCCTAACCACTAGGCCTCCACTGCCCTTGTTTAGTGTTTACTATGTTTAGTAGCCACTGAGTGACTTAAAGACAATCAGTAAGACTTTGAATTCAGTTGTGCATCTTATAGGAAGCCAGTGTAAGGACCTGATGAGTTGAAGTAATGCGCTCTCAATCTTATTTTTTGTTAGAAGTTGTAGATGTCTGATTTTTTTGTGTGTATGAAAGGGATTTTTGAGAGCATTCTGTAAAGCTTGTCTAACATTGAAACAGCTGCTATGAAAGAATGCATTTGTGAGCAGAGCATGGACAGCCCAATGTAGTTCATTTTCCACCACAGAGAACCGAGTACTCAGTGTGTTAAGCCTACATATGTACAATGTATGTTTTGGGCTCCATTGATTTAAACTACATGCACTTCGCCCACCTGTCTGGAGTGTGCATTCTCTGACTCAACTTCCACTGAGCATGTGATGTACAGAGACAAAACCTGTCAGAAATTATATTTAATGATTACAGGGGGAAAATAAAAATTTTGCCACCTTTTCTTAATAACTTGGTTATGAGTCATGCTTAAATGCCTTTTCATTTTCTATAGGCATTTCTTTGTATGACCAAACGCCTACACTTACTATTTTGGGAGAAAAAACACTGCAATATACAGCCAGTTTAACATGGATTTTCTCATGCCATTTAAAACTAAGTGTAAATTTTCTTTAATATGTCTTTTTTTAAACATTGGCAGCAGATACAGTGGTTAGAAGGAGCCACAGTAACACTGTTAAAACTCACGAGATCAAATGTACTTGTGAATTAATGCAAGGCAGATGCGACTGGAACTGGTGTACATAGTCCATATTCTCATTTTGTCATAGGTGTCATTTATGCTAGGCACAGTGCAGCAGCCTTAAATGACATGGGATGATGTGGAAAGCCACAAGGAGCATGAGACTTAGAACTTGCATTGATCAGGAAGAGTTTGGCTTTGCCTGCAATGCTGATCAAATCAGGCCCCTCATCCCCATTGCATTAGCCTGCCAAGCCCAGCATGCAGATCACTCAGCTGCCCCAGCACTAATTGCCTGTCGGCCAACCCATTTCCCGTGCGTGTGCCTTTTCCCACGCTTGTGCTCCTAAACCTCCACTGTTCCACAATACTTTGACAAAGAAGCAAAGACCATTTTTCCAATACATTTGGTTTTTGTCAGTAATGGATGGATTAATTTAAGCTGCCTCTGTATTTATAACATTTATTAAATAAATCAGACTTTATTTAGAGGATTTAGAAGATAAACGTACACTGGTGGGCTAGTGGTTAGGAACTTGCTCTAGTGATTGGATGGTTGCAGATTCAAGCTTCTGCCAAGTACCACAGTGCACTGTTCATAGCAGCCTGCTGCTCCACATGAGGATGGGTTACATGCAGAGGTTACATTTTCTTGTGTTGAACTTTGTGTGATGGGATGTGTTCACAATGACAAATAGTCACTATGAACAGTTAGTGGATGGAGCCACATGCGTTTTACATTATAAGCTGCAGCCTTAGTAAACTGCCGGTGAAAATCAAGCGCACTATGAGTGCATATTGCAGTCATATCATGGCACATTTTGCACTGTGTCTGTGCTCATGCATACATCTGGCCCAAAGTATCAACTGACTGGTTTGTGTAAAAGCAAAGTCAACCAGAATGGCATAAATCATGCTTGGCATTAGCCAGAAACACAAACTCAGGGACATGCTTTTAATTAACCTCACAAAGTGATGTTTCTATAACATGAAACCACCAGTGACTGAAGAGTGATTTACAATGTGGCTCATTACATTTAAAAAATATTCCAACGGCAATAAACAAAGCAGCACGGACATAAATCAATGGCAAACTGAAAAGTTTAATCAACATTTGCCAGCTTTATTGTGCCCTGCAGTCATCTGACCTTTTACTGAGGGCAGATCTGCCCGCTGTTTAGCATCCCGGAGAAGCACAAATGCGCATTGCGCAATGTAGGAGTGGATCACAGTCATTATCAAGTCCTGGATCACCATTAAGATTCTGTTTGATAAACATGTTACACTTCTGAAGTGTTCTTCTTCATTTCAGCATGCTGTGGTTATTCATTCAGAACCAACTGACATGCCTTTCTTCTCTGTGATTTCTCCTGTCCTACTTTTAGCAGCCCACACCCACACACCACTGCTGTGGATCCTGCTAGTGCCATAGGCCTTTGCAGCAGTGCTGTAAAAGAGGTTTTATGTATATACAGTATGCTGTATATTGGTTGTCACAATGTGATTTCAATAGGGTATTAAGTATAGTATCACGATGCTCATTACCAAGCAAGAGTAGGGTGAAAAATGGCAGATATTTGTTTGGTTGAACAAAAAATATTTACATTTACCTGTCTGTTTTTTTCATTCTATTTAACCCCCTTTTTTATAATCACAGACATTTCTGATGTTAAACGAATATTTTCTGTCATTTAAACAACATTTAAAATTGCAGTCTGAATTGAAAATCAACAGTGAAAAGAGGAAATACAACAGATCCTAGCCTTCATCAAACACATGAATAGAAGAAACATACGTTAGAAACCTGTGTGTGCTTATTACCTTGCACAAGTGGATTTGGGTTTGCCAACAGATCAGAAGGATAAATATTTTATAGTTCATTACTGACATTTTTACTTTTTTGTATTGGAAGATTTGCAAATTAAAAAAATAAACACTTAGGTGTGCAAATGAGACATTATCTACTGGCATTTCAGATGATGTTAGAATGAATCTCATTCTGAAGACACTCTAGAGAAAGGAATTTACATAAGATACACAATTATTATTAAATTATGACACTGCCATTTTAGTGCAACTTTCAATTGCATTAGGAAACCTGTAAAATGAACCTGTAAGCGAAGCTTCTTTGAAGCTGCTGCATTTTTTTAAAATACTGTCAAAAAGTACTAAAGTAAAAGTCCTTGGCTGAGATATACAGTTTCTGAAAAAAACTTTAATTGATATAGAGCCTTGCCATTAAAGAGGAATGAAATTGTAATAGTGTTTTTTTCATAATTTTTTTTTGTATTGTATTGCTCTGAAGGACCCTTTCTAGAACCCTTGTTTTTAAAAGTGTAGCTCATGTATTTACTTAAAATTCAAGTTTTAAATGTATTGAACCATTTCCCATATTGCACTGTTGAAAAGGTACTGAACATTCAATACACTGTGCAACTCTAGTAGCTTATATGTATTAGAATTTACGGGTTTGAAGGTTGCTTCTTTAGTTTGCTAAAATGAGGCTAAGATGGCTAATTTAATGGTAATGGAAGTAATAGTAGCATTTTAAGTCATCTCAAATACACGTACTTATGCAGTTTCCAAACCTGCATATAATGTTCATATTTGTTAAAATGGACAATTGTACATTCTTGAAAATACCTATGTGGTTTCTGACTCTGTATGATATACAGCTATATATGTAAAAAAGAATAAAGGTACATCAGTCTTAAACTGACTTATTATGTGGTTACCGACCCTGTATGACATGCATGTATATTTTTATAAAAATGGACAAAGATCTCAACTAGACTTACTTATGTGGTTTCAGACCTCATATGATATAAATTTATATATTTAAAATGAACAAAGACACATTTATCTGAAATAGACGTGTTTATGTGGTTTCTGACTCTGTATGACAAAGTTATATATGTAAAAATGAACATTACATTACTAAAAACAGTGGTAGCCATCTTACAATTTTATCCATACTTTTGTTTATTTTTATAGGCAGTGGTGCCAGAAACCACATAGGCAAGTCTATTACATATTACATATGCATGTGATCATTTAGGCATGCAGTTTGCCAATATCTTGACTAGATTTTGGGTAAATAGAAAATAGTGTAGAATGTTTATTACATTAATTCAAAGCTGCAGTACAGAACTGTGTAGCATGGCTAGCGCTTAGTCCTGAATGAAGGGAAGAGGAGAAGAGAGTGTTCCCATCAAGGACACCCATCGCCCTTCCCTCTTTACCTCTGGGACTTCGATATTAAACATGAATTATGGTGGATGATTATCCCCGTCACCTTGCCTTAAGCAATGATGTTCCGTTTTTACAGAGCCATCAGAAACCTGCTGTGTCAGAGATTAGTATGATTTCAGGTTACTGTCAAGCACCAGAGAGTTTAGGAGGCTGATTTATGTCTTGTTCGAGAGAAGTGCACAGATACAACATTGGCATGCTTAAACATGCAATTGTTCAGCTAAATGTTGAGGACGGCCATTTCATATCATCACTGCAGCCCACGCTTTATTGTTTGGCTGCTAGTCGTCCTGAGGCTGGGTCAGTTTGATTGACATAAACTCTGACATTTGAATACTTTCTATCTTTTTCACTTTTTTATAACAATAGGACAAAGGCAATTGTTTGCTCTCACAGTACTTAGACGGCATGCCAATTAGTGGCTCTTTTTGTGAAAAAAACAACAAAAAACAAAATCACATAACAAATAGAGACCGCTCTCTAGATAATCATGTGGTTCTGTAAAAAAGAAAGCATCTAAAGCCTGGAACAGCAATGTCAGCCAAGTCCTCTCTTTGCCAGCAACATGAGTGCAAGGTTACAGAAGGACTTTGACGTGGTTATTAAAATTAATTGTTTAAATACCATCGCCATGGCTTTTTTTGGCTGGGTTGGGCTTGTGGAAAATTAATTATTGTGAAGAGCCTCTGAACACAACTCAAGCCATCGGCACAGCCCTATTCGTAATTGTCAGGCATCTGACCATATCTTTCTTTACCTCCCTGTGGCTTCCCTCTCACCAAAGGCCTCGTGTGCTTTTGCAAGGGAACAAAAAATCACTTTAGACTTTAGATTCAATTTCAGCTCTTTCTGCAGAAGTGCACGAGCTGGGCTTGTGGTGATAGCTCCAGCCGTAATCTCAGGCCAAGTCCAATTGGTCGCCGTCGAATATGTCAGCTCGCCTTTCAGAGGAGATAACAGCATCAGTGGAGTTACCTCCTTTGGTGCTGCCAATACATGAGATACTGAGGTTTGCAGGCACATTCTTGATGTAGTAAGAAAAGTCTTTCATTTCAACACACACTGACCTCCTCATGGAACAATCTGATCAATTAGTGCTACTGCACATGGTTATTAATCAAAGTGCTAGGGAAGACGTGCTCAAAGATGACTAAGAGAGCTGAAAATGGTTAAGGCTGTGTGTTAACAGCCCCCCCCCCAAAAAAAAGCTAGATTTTCATCTGCCTGGCTGCTGATTACTGTTCTTAATCATGATTAGAGTACCCAGTCATGGAGTCATTTTGCCCATTAGCTTTATTGATATGAAAGAAGAATACATTGAATGGTCAGTCTGACTTCTTGAAGGTACAAAACCAGTAGAGGGTGCTACTTCCAAGCTTAGGGTCAATGGGTAGTATACAATGGGTGTGACATGAAAGGATTCTCACCAACAAGGGTGCTTTACAGCTTGCCGTAGGCTGAGGAGCAACTGTGATGATCACAAAGCACCAGAGCTCCTGATTAAGGTGGTGCAGATGGATGTTAACAAGCAATCATAAATTAGACCTAATTTGTTCTAAACTTTCCCACAAACCACTGCACATGTCTGTGCGGCCCTAAGGAAGATCTGGACTTGGTTTAAGTAGAATGAGAGAAGGTTTGGTATTTTTACAGATTTTTTTTTTTTTGGATATTTAGTTTTGACATCTGGTGTTTGTTGCTACATTAGACTTGTAGCTGCAGTGCTGTACCAAAAAAAAAAAATTAAACACAAAACTTCTCCGGACTACAAAATACCACTTCCAGAAAAATTGGGACATATTGAAAATTGTACTAAAAACAAATATGTAATTTATCTTTATATATTTGAAAATATTTCCCATGTTTTCACTGAATAACTTATACTTGTAAATATAAACAAATTTAGAACTTGATGGCCTGTTACCTATTCATTTGCTTATTGGGGAGTGTTTAATGGCAGTGTGTTGCAGGGATCAAATTCAAATTTTTTTTTTTTTTTTTTACAAAGTACAATTAAGTTTTTTAGACAAAACATTAAAAGTCATTTCTTTGTTCCTTTTGTCAGTTAAATAAAGGTTTAAGCTAATTTGTTTTATTGCATTATACGTTTGAACTGGAGGTCGCAGGTTCAAGTCCTGGCCCAAGCACCACTGAGGTACCCTTGAGCAAGGTACCGTCACGCTACACTGCTCCCCGGGCGCTGTTGATAGCTGCCCACTGCTCCGCATGTGCATCTGTGATGGGTTAAATGCAGAGGTCACATTTCGTTGTGGTGCTTAAATGTGTTCACAATGACAAACGGTCACTTTCACTTCATTTCACCTTGGACCATCTCCCTTTACTTCATTCTTAAAATGCATATGCTAAATTTTACTCCCAGCTATAGGCTTATAGCTGCCACCTTTAAAATTTACAGCATATTGCTGTAGTTGCTCTCTGTAGCTACTGTAAGCACCTGGAATATGTATGTAGTTATTGTAGTTGCTCTCTGTAGTTGTATAAGCACTTGGCATATGTATGTATTACAGTAATTGCGTTTGTTATTTATTTTATAACTATGAGCAATGAGTTGGTCTTCCGTGTAGCACCACTCTTAGTCCTACTCTATGCAAAGCAAATGCTTGATTGTTTCCTCTGTCCTGGAAGTCACTTTGGATAAAAGCGTCAGCCAAATGAATAAATGTAAATGT
>JBBPDA010000081.1:4036173-4047179 GCA_037974385.1 Arnoldichthys spilopterus | reverse complement strand
ATATTAAGCTTTAAAGACAAGTGAACACAACTAGGCAGAAATGACTGGATCCACCCCCATGCAGAAAAGGGTTAATAGTTACTGCTGTTACATCATCTTTCTATTTAATACACTTTTTTAATCATTTTGGGAACTAAGGAAGGTAATTGTTGCAGTTTTGAAGGTAGACATCTCTGACCACAGCACAAAATTCAGTGCTCTGGCCCAGAGAACATGCTGTTCTCTGTATATACTGTTGTATGTCGTTGTGGTTTTTCCCTGCTATGTGTACACCCATTGTTTGTATCTTCGCATTTGTTTTCTTAGTTTGCATCGTCTTCGTTGTTTCACTATCGTTGTATTAAAACCTTTAAAATCATCGAGCGCTGCACTTGCTTCCAAACGCAAAACAAAACATCAAACTGTGTTGTTAATCATTTTATTGAGCTGCTAGGGAGCAATAATGGGTGAGATGAGAGTAGTGTTGTAAAAAAATTAAAACAAGTGGAAATTGTAATTTTACGGCTACTATTTAGAGACTCATGCTTATACAGCTTATTCCTTTGATAAGTGCAGAGAGATTTGCTCCCATCAGAGCACCCAGCAGCAATCTTAATCATAGAAAAATGCTAAGACTCATTTTCTTGGGCAATCTTGAAACAACAAAGTATATCACCCTGCAAATACACTATTAAAAAGAGCTAATGACTCGTTCAAGTTAATTGAATATTTTGCCGAGCTTAAATGGAAACAAGCTCCTTGATTACTGTAATGTATTTTTTGTGCCCCAAGCCAAATAACTTCATCTAATAGTACATACAGTAGAAGTATGGTTATGCATTTGCACCATGGTGGGTTAATATGTAAATCTTCAGATGAAAATGTATTTACATTTTAATGTAAAGTGTTGCTCAGCATAGCTGCTGCATAGGCAATGGAGAAGAAGAAAATAAAGCAAGCAACTTTATCTTGTGAATAGCATGCCTTAATTATGTAGCATGTCTGAGTACAGGGTAATCAGGTTGTCTGTACTTGTCCAGAACAAAGACACTAAGATTGCGTCCCTAATTGCCATGCTATGTGACTAGTTTTATCGGTCATTATAAGGTTTTGTTGAACTGCAGCTGCTGATGCATGAAAAACCAGGCTTCCTAACTTACCAGTTTTCACATTTACTTGAACCTGCCACTGGAGCTACGACATTGTCATATGTTTGCCATAAAAGATTCATTAAACCACGGAGCATAAGCTGAGGTGATGAATGTCAACTTGCATCCTGTTCAAGGGCACCTGACTTTGCACAGAAGTGGGCAAGCAAAGTGTGTGGGTGGCTGGTGGTCCTGGGTTATTTCTGTGTAGTTACAACAAAGTCAATGCTTGCTGCTGAGCTACACTGAGCTAATCCAATAATTAGTGACTGCGGCCAATTTTAACTGACTTGGGCTTTTAAATATCCAACCAAACACTGATTAACAGTAGTTAGCCAAATAACAACACATCATTAACTAACTACACAGCAAAAACGTCTATCTGGCGAACATATCCAGCTAGGTAACTTGTCAGATTGGCATTATAAAAAATATAGTAGCTAGCTATTTTCACTTTGGTGCTGCCCACAAGATACTTAAATTGTTTAAAGCCAAACTTCTGGTTATAACAGTTCACCAAGATAAAGAAAATACACTAGATCAACTCAAACTGGTTCAGTTTATCTGTGGGATGTCTACAATCACAGTTTGGTTTGGTGGGGGTGGTGGTGGTGGGATGGGGTTGCAATTGCATTTGTCAAGAGAAGGGGATGCAGCTGCCCACTGCTGAAATGCTGTTACATGACCCACCCAAAGATGTGAATGGGCTCAGCCCCTTATGTTAGTGGGCTTCACATGATCACTTAAAGAGATTACAATAAAATAAAAGAATCAACTGTCAGATTCTCTTGCCCTCTGTTAATGTTTACAAGGTTTGAGGTGGACTTGATTAATATAGCAGCTTTATCCGTTTCGCTCACTTTTTTCTGCACGAGGTTTCTCACTTACATACAAAGGAGGCTAGAGGCTGTTGAGGGGGTCACTGTTGAGGATGTCCCTCTTGAGGGGGTCAGTAACCTTAACCCTAGACTAAACATTTGGAATTTGAAGGCTGAAATTATCAGGACGTATCCAAATGACAAATGGCAAGCTGGATTGGGGAAAAGCACTGACAAGGGGCCCAGCACTGACAGAAAACAAAAAAAGATGATATAGTATTGAGGGCCCAGTATTATAATCTTTCACAAGGCCCAAAACTTTTAATGGCAACCCTGGCTACACTAGACAACAGTGACCAACTAGTTTTTGACCAACAATGATGTTAAAAGTATGTAAAAATGCTGTCAAAGTATTTTGGACAATGGTTGAATAATAACAAATATGTAGATTTTATATGCTTGACCCATTAGTTATTGTATTTTCAAAAGTCATCATCCTCCACCCTTTACCACTCACCAGAGCATTGGAAACTGGATTGATGCTGGGAGGCTTTAGTCCCAACCCTGGCTAGGAGACTAAATACAGTGGAGCAGTGGTCACAATGTTTTTTTCCTAACACAATGCAACATCTGCCTGGAACATCACAAAAATGTATACAACAATCAGACGTACAGCAATTAAACCACCAGATCAAACAGTCAGTTTAATCAGTTTAACATTAGTAACACTGAACATTTTATTAGCAACAGATGACAAGTGTGGTCAAACAAGGCCTTTAAAGTCAGTACTGGGTTTTAAAATGTTCTGATCTATGTACTGAAAAGATGTGATCTTTTTGTTTTACTTCCAACATTACACAGTCTCAGCTACCAACCCATAAAGATGATGCATTCTCTGAGCTGAGCTTCTAGCAGGGGGCATTTTGAGAACATGTCCAACTTGCATTACACACACAAACAGGTGTCGTTTGTCCTGCTGCGTAAGCAGATTATCCTTTCTGGTGTCTTTGTTGATGCAGCACCCCAGTGAGTCACCCTTCTACACATGGGTCATATCATAGGTCGTAGGGAAAAAAACCAAAAACATCTGTAGGTACTTCACTAACAAAGAACCTTTGGTCATTGTCCACTCTGTCACTGTCCAGGGAAAACCACATAGCTCAGTTCCTGACAGTTTCCATTTTTCTCACCAAAATTGAAGGATGACACTACATTGTGTCCACAGAAAACTCAGGAAGGTAAAAAAAAAATGAATTAATCTACTCATACTGTCACTGTCGCTAAACAACACCTTCCATCTCCTAAAAAGTAACTTTACAGGAGAAGAAAAAAAACTTTCTTAAGCCTCATTGTAAGTTAATACAACTATGTTTTTCAAAGTAATTTTGAACCATTTTAGTATGTCTGTTCATCATGAAATTTTGACAGTTAACAGCTAGAAGTCTTACATTACTTTAAAAAATAATAGATGTGTATTAGTGAAGTGAAGGTGATTATTTGTCATTGTGAACACACTCAAGCACCACAACGAAATGCAACCACTGCATTTAACCCACCACATGTACACACGTGGAGCAGCTATCAACAGCGCCCGGGGAACAATGTAGTGGGAACGTACCTTGCTCAAGGGTACCTCAGTAGTGCCCGGGCCGGAACTCGAACCTGCAACCTCCAGTCTCAAAGGGAGCGTCCTAACCACTAGGCCACCACTGCCCAAAATGTGACCTCTGCATTTAACCAATCACACATGCACATGTGGAGCAGTGGGCAGCTATCAACAGCGCCCGGGGAGCAGTGTAGCAAGACGGTACCTTGCTCAGGGGTACCTCGTGTTATCATGTCTTCCTTGGTTTCATGCGTTTTCATGCATGTTTTTGTTTAACAAATGTCACTCCTTTCTAAACCTTGTGCCTACTTCCTGTGTCAATCCTGACAACAACAATGGAGACAGAGGTTTGGTCCTGACAGTATATGTACCCCTATTCTGTTGCCTTTTTGAGCTGGGGTCCCTCCAGTTTTCCTCCAGTAAATATAGTTTGTGAAGCCAGTGTAGCCACTTACTAGTCCTTGATGGCTTGTGTTTTATAACACATTATTTTCTGTTTTTTAAACAATGTTTGGAGTTTTTTTGCCTAAAGTTACTGTTGGGTTTGGTAAGACCCTGTTGTGCCCACAAGTATGTAAATATGAAAGTGGAAAGTGGCTTATTTGTCATTGTGAACACACTACCTCACACACAAAGTGCACCAAAATGAAGTGTAACCTCTGCATTTAAACCATCACACGTACACATGTGGAGGAGCTATGATAAGCACCCAGGGAACAGTGCAGTGGGACGGTACCTTGCTCAAGTGTACCTTACTGGCACCCGGCCCAGGACCTGCGACATTCTGTTCACAGGGGCAAGGTCCTACACATTAGGCCACCACTGCTTAGTGGCAGTAGATGGCAGAAGATGACTTAACGGAGCCACCCAGGGTCTTCAAAACTGGAAGACAAGGTATTCATCTGACACCGGCTATAATAATTAATATTGTCTAATAATCATTCTAATTAAATCTTATAATGTTTAAATGACAAATCACAGATGTATTGTTAATGATTATTTGTTTTCATTATGTCTGAAATGATAAAATCTTGGACCTTAAATCTTGGTCATTGATTTTTGCTTCTTTTATAAATATGTTTCCTATACACAATATGACTCAAATATTTTTAATGTTTTTAACTTTAGCCTCACACTACATTGTATATACATAATGTATATATGAGCTTTAAATGGATGGTAGGCCTGAAACATTTATGCATTTAGCTCCTACTCAAAAAGTCATTGTAATGGTTTAAACAAATTTCTTTGTCCCCAGAAATTTTATTAAGCTTTTCACATTAGAGCATTTGGTTCCACTTTATATTAAGACTCTGTAATAACTGTGTTTACACATTAACCATGCATGTAACAACAGTGTAACTACTGGTTTATCCACTGTTATAGTTGAATTACAGTTGTGCGGCTTATGTAATTGCGGCTATGCATTAATTTTCTCCTTTAATTACATATCTGTATCCTATGTAACTACATGTAAATACATCAATAAAAAACTGAAGTTAATATGCACGTCTTTACCTAAGCTGCATTACTGTACTCCAGCTGTAACAGTGAATACATCATTTTGAAAGATTTTAACCAGCTTTTCTGGTACTAGGGCTTCACAAAAGATAAATAAGAGAAAGTACTAGTATTGTGAAGCTCATGCTGTGTATACGCCTTGCATTCCATTTCAAGGTGGACATGAGTTTCACGTTTTTAATGCAAATCCTCATATATTGTTTTTCAGTAAAGAGGTCAAGGGACATGAACGCAGTATGAGTTTTGCTTTTCATCTGGGCATGTGTTCTGCATGTCACTATGGGAAAGTAATGTGTGCACTACATTTCATGTATTTTCACTGCAGGGACTGCGTTTCAGTTTGCTATGAAATCCTCTCCTTGGGGGAGGGGTCAGTGAGTGGGGGCTGGGGGCTGCATTATTTTGACCAAAACAAGGTTTTGTTGCATTGCATGAAAACAAATTCATTAAAAAACCCATAGAAATGCTCGTCAGAAACGAAATGTTCAGGGATAGTCAGCAAAGTAAAATTAAAAGATAGGTTAGATGGCTAATTTGTGCCAATTATAAACTGCAATTCCTCAACGGTTGTAGCACAGGTGTTTGATTGATCTGCAGAGGTTTTGCAATGGTTTGCCATAGGCTTTACTACACACGTCTTTGCCTGTAGACAGTGACCTGTATCTCATTTGCTGCACTGAGGTGGAGGTAGGTGATCCATAGCTTGTTATATGATGCTGTGGCTCAGATGCTGGTTTGGTTTTCCCACCAGGGTTTTTCTTCCTCTATTTGTGCAGCAGATTACACCCACCCCCACCCCCCCACCCCCAAACAATGAAGGCATTGTATAAAGTGTACTTTGCAAGGACAGAGTCTCATAGGGATTCTATTGTCCATTCACCAATACTGTCATTCAGAGACCCTCATGATCATAAAAGACAAGAAGAGTAAATGCTAGGCATCCTCCCAGAAATAGCTAGCTAATTATTGGAAGAACGTTTTAAAGATGCTTGCTAGTTTTACATTATTTAGTAACTGCAAGTGTATGGCAGATTTGTTTTCTTGATACTCTCCCATATTTCTCAGATATTTTGAACAATGTTTGGATTCTTCTTGTTTTACTCTCATATTTTTAACAAGCTATTTTTGTTGTCATTCGCTTTTTACTTTAGCTGGCCTAGAACATGTTTTTCTTAAACACGTTGTCATTTAATGTGGAACAGAAAATTAAGCATAGGCGAGTGAATAAGAAGCCAACGTCAGATTTGTCTTCCTATTTGCCTTTCACAATATTTCTAGTCCATCCCACTTCAGGTACAATTCACCTATTGTTTTTCCATTTAAGGCTGAACAGAAATTTCGTCCCTCATCTGAAGCGATGACTTATTTCCAGATCCTAATGTTGACAGGTATGGTGTGTGGTGATATCTAGCTATTATCACTAAAACAAATCTGCCAAGAGAGGAGCGGTTAAAATCCAAAGAAGCAGCTCATAGCTAGATAATAGTCTGACATCAGTGGTGGGCTCATATGTATACTGAAGTTTAAAAGCAGTAAGAATAGTAGCAACTCTTGAGCAATTTCAAAACTCAAACAGGCAAAAAATGATGGCACTTGTTTGACACTACTGTTGCTACAGAGGCTGTAGACCCAATTGCACACAAAATAGTTGCAAGTTTCTAAACTCTGAATTGGTCTGGCTAGCTGTGCTGTAGCAGTAATGTGGAAAAATGCTTTTCATTTTGTATAGATCACATCACATATGTGTTTCACTTTTCTGACAATAGAGTTTTACAGGTTCATTCATTCCTTTTATGTACCCTCTTTTTTTCATTTCCTAATCCAACAGTAACAAGATTCCTCACTTCCTGTCACCCATCTGAATTTCACTCATCATAGTAATCATGCGATGGCAAACAAGCTAGTATATGATTTTTTGAGATGTTAAAAATACCCTATTCGTTTGCATGTGTCTGTCTTTTCAAATCAGGGCAGTCAAGCAGAGCAGAGTTCATTTACATATTTAAATGTTAAAGGCAACATACAAAGCCTAGAGAGAATTTGGAAAATGATCGCAAGCAACTATCAATTTCTTGGTTCGATTCCCAGGCCAAAACAAGCCAAGGCAATTTCTACATGGAGTTTGAATGTTCTCCCAATGTTTGCATAGGTTTTCTTTCTAAAACTCTGGGCTCCTCCCACAGCCCAACGAAATATGCCAGTTGAACTGGAGACACTAAATTGCTCCTAGTATGTGATTGGGTCTGCCCTGCAATGGACTAGTGACCTGTGCTGGGTGCTTCTCTACTATTTTCCCTAAGAAGGCTGGGATAGGCTCCAGCACCCCCTGTGACCCAGATTAAGGTCAATACCTTACAGCAAAACATTTACAGAAACATAAATATGGAATTATGTTTGGGTGAGATGCTCATTGGACACAGCAAAAGAGTATTGTGATTGGTCAGAGAGCTGATTTGCATTTATTATGTGTGTGATATCAGTATATAACAGGCCAATATATTCTGGCAACATTAAAAAAATGAAATATTGTGAAGTCTATTTGTTTCTATAATATTTATTATTAGCAATCCCTTCCCATTAAAAAGCTGTGGTCACACGTCACAGCATAATTTGCCTGCTGAAAAAGCCAATTCACTTGGTAAACGGCACAGAATCGCAAAAAGCAATACGATTCCAGTAGCAGTTATACACTGGTACATACAAATATCAGGATAAATGCCAAACCATTGTCACTTAAAAAATAGAATTTTTTTATTTTCTAATTTTCATTTTATTTAAATCAATTTAAAATTTTGAAACAATTGAAATCAAGCAGGAATTATTTCATGTCATGCAAAACTTAATACATATAGCATAGTTTGATTTGGCTCTAAAAAAACGTATTTTTTTTTGTCCATGAACATTCCATGAATGAAATACAAATGTACATGTCTGGAAAAAACAATGTTAGGTTTTTCACAAGAGGCTTGATTTTTGACCAACAAAATATTATTATTTTATTATTCACATAGCCGTGGTTTAGAATCCTCTCACTGAATGAGAGCATGCATGGGCTAGAGTGGGCAGTGTGTACACAAGCAGTTACTGACACTCCGTTAGACACTCCTCCTGGTTCTGATTGGGTGTTCTGATTCAGGCACAGTGGATTCTTGCAAATGGAATAAGAAATTTTCACTAATTATCTGTCTCATGTATACTACTGTCAGGATATAGCAATAGTTTTAGCCATTGAAAAGATAACTGGCAGATAAGTGTGCACTACTTTTCCTTCCAAATTATATAATACCTCAGCAATAAAATGCTCTGCAATGGCGCTTATGTTTTTTAGCCAGCTAAAGTCAGTATATGTGGCAATTTAGTTTACTATAAATAAAAAAAGCTTTAAAAAGTAACTATATGTGAGGTTTCTGTCTTGTCTAGTCTGTTTCTGCTTTGTTTTCCCTTACCATGTGCCCATGTCTTAGTTTTGCCTTAGCCCCGTCTTGTCTCCGCCTTGTTAACCTGTTTCTTGTTTCCTGTTTCCTCCCAGTCCAGGTGTTCCTAGTTTTGTTTTAGTATATAGTCTCTTGTGTTTTATCTAGCCCTTGTCAGTTATTGTGTTAGTGTTTGTTCTAATGATCTAATCTTCATGTTCTGTTTCCTGTTTAACATATGTTCAGTCTTAGTCTTCGTTTGTGTATTTAATAAAAATTGTTAGTAGAACCTTAAAAGCTCATGCTTACTTCCTCCAACAACCCATATCACAACACTATAGATGCTCATTGACTGGTTTCCACTGTAAAAATGATTGTGAAGTGATTTCCTGTGTTAACAGTATTGGTATCATATTTTTCATATCACATTTTTTTGCCTAACTGTGGTAAGCAACCAAACAACAGTTAGCCTTAAGCTAATATGTGTGCTAAAACCTTCTAATCATTCACTTTACTGCGAAGAACTGAACTAAGTCTGGTAACATGAAAAAAAAAAGCTTAAGTTAGTTCACCTCAAAAGTCCCTGCACCAAAATCACAAGAAATGAACTGCCAAGTACTGCTTAAAAATAAATGCACAATTTCATTTCGAGCACTCTACTGTAATTAAAACAGTACTTTTTAATCAGAAGTAGTCACAATCACACATGTAATCACATTATAAGAGCTTGTAATGTTCCTGTTCAAAAATGAGCCAGTGGGATCTGAGGGCTACAAATGCATATTGGTCCACAGAGTTGGAACAAAGACAGGTGATATTGCTCATGATCCGATAACTAATTTGCTGTGAAACCAGAAGTTACCGTCACGTAATTGCTGTTGAATTGCTGCCACACTCCATAATGCTTAACTTGTTTACTAGCGCGCCCTGTCCAGTGGCACGCTAATCTTATGAGACAACCATTCCCTATCCCTGCTAATGTAATAAGCAGCTTATACAGGGAGACTGTAAGCATAGGGGGCGGCTATCAAGGCTGAACAAATACCCCATTTCCAACTTTTCACTTACAGAAAGGACTGGCTAATTTAAGGAGATTTTTTTTCCCCCCAACAAGGGTGGTCCTTTTGCTTGAGAACGGAAGAAAAAAAAGAAAAAAAGGGAACAGAATACAAGCCAGAGAACAGCTTTGCTCAATTCACGATGGTTCTAGGACCGTTTCCAACAAAGCTAAAGCCCTGTTCAAAAGTCACACAGCAGAAAAAAATAAAATCCGGTAATAGCTCTCTAAGCTAGCAGCTCAGCGATTATGCCTCTCCATTATACTTCAGTGCGTTGGGAATGGAAGAACACTTTCAACTGCTCCATTTGCTTCCTGAACTGAGAAGGTTCTTGCCGTTGTGGATGAATGCACCCACAATGGTGATGGATAGTGGGACACAGGGCACAGAGGACCCAGTGGGCCAGCCGTGACACTTGGATGTCCACCGATATGCCTGTCTTCTCACAGATAATCCTCTGGCGATCCTCAAGATGCTTCTTACAAAAGGCAGAATTTTGTTCAAATGGAAGATGTTTCCTTTTTTTTAACAGAATTCTCCACCATTTATATCTCTGAAAACCACCAACTGTGTCCGTCATAAAACATTGTCTTACAGCCCTAAATACTCAACGTGCTGCTTTTTATCTCTTCTTGCACATAGGTCAATATAAAATGCAGTTGCTCTCAGTACAAATGTATTCCTGCAAAACTCTATAACTGCATATTTATAAAAATGCATTTCTGTAAATATGCTTCACTGGTTTTATATGACTTTAAATATGCTTTTATAATTTTTTATTGCAAATAACTTAGATGGAACATTTATACTTTTACGTATAAATAATGACTGCTTATAATGCCTTAATGACTGTTTTTTAATGTTGGTTGTGCTATATGTTGTATGTACTGTATATTGTACTTTCATGTGTCAGTGTGACCCTAAAGACACAAAGCTCAGAATCACTGTGAACTCTGTACTTAGCTTCATTTACTTTTATCTGCAATTGAGTGCGTGTGCTTACTGCCTTGGATGGGTAAAATGCAGAGATTACAATGAATGAAAAAGGCTGTTTGGGAAGAGGCCTGACAGGGAAATTTAAGCAGCTTGCTAAGTAATATTAAATTATCTACTGGTAAAATGTTGCTATATTTTACAGTTCAAACAGTAGATCATAACAGTGTTAGCTGCTAGGCTACACTATAAAGTTACCCCCCCCCCCCCATCACGGTATTAAACAGTACGATCGATCATCTGCAAAAATTGTAAACACAGCTTATCTTTCCTAATGGTAAGTGATGCTAAATTATTAAAAGATATTATTTTATATTTTTTATTTTGGTATCTATAGCTTAGTTCCAGAGTGATATATACATAGATATAATATACATACAGTGGTGTGAGTAGTCTTGATTTCTTATTCTTTTGCATGTTTGTCACACTTAAATGTTTCTGCTCATCAAAAACCGTTAACTATTAGTCAA
>JBBPDA010000081.1:4010443-4036073 GCA_037974385.1 Arnoldichthys spilopterus | reverse complement strand
GAAACATTTTGTGTGACAAACATGCAAAAGAATAAGAAATCAGGAAGGGGGCACAAAGTTTTTCACACCACTGTATATTAGCCACAAAATTAAAACCAATGATAAGTGAAGCGCACAACACTGATTATCTTATAACAATGGAACCCGTCAAAGGGTGGGATCTATTAGGCAGTAAGTGAAGTGAAAAATAGCATATAAACATTTAAGGAAAATATTGACAGTAAGTCGAAAATGCCACAGACTATGTTTGTGTTACTTGATTTTTCCTGATACTGTCTAGGCCTAATGTACTGTATTTATTATGAAAATGTATTTTTATCCCTTTCTTGCTTAATTTCTGTAATCTAGAGACATCATTGGAAAGCAGCACAGTTCATTAAATATGAGGAAGAAAACACGGCTGAGTTCAATGACAACAAATTGGCAGGCAAATCTGTTTTCCTTCCTCTAAACAAAGTACAATTTTCATATTCAAAAGCTGCCACATTAGCTAAACTAAATTCACCATGTACAAGCGTCTGGAAGGTCATTTAAATTAGCAACGTATATTTGAACATCGGCTTCAAGGAATCCTATTTACAGGAACACTCCTCGATAATGTAGCAGTCTAAAAATAATCTAGACTGCAACCAAGTTTTCAAACACAGTTTGGCTAGTTAGCTCCCAATGGGTTAACCCTGAACCCATTAGTGAATTATTCTTCCCTCTGATTTTCTGCATGTTACTTTGACTTGTATTTTTTTGCAGACAATATGAACACAACATATGTCATGTTTTGTCTGGTCAACTTCATTTCATTTGTAAATATACGTACATCCTTTCCTGTCATTCAGACCTGCAACACATTCCAATGCTTAACTGTTGGGACAGAAAAGCATTTACCACTTTGTAATGTTGCCATTACTTTTCACAACACTTAAAAAACGTTTAGGGACTGAAGACACCAAGTGATGAAGTGTTTCAGGTGTAATTTTGTCCCATTCTTCCTGCAAACAAGTCTTAAGGTGGGCAACAGTACTAACAGTAGGGGTCTTTGTTGTAGCATTTTGCGCTTCAAAATGCGCCATACATTCTCTATTGGAGACAGGTCAGGACTGCAGGCAGGCCAGTCAAGTACCTGTACCCTCTTCCTCCACAGCCAGGACTTTGTTATGTGTGCAGAATGTGTTTTTGCATTGTTGAAATATGCATGGGCGTCTCTGAAAAAGATGTCTTCTTGAAGGCAGCATATTGTGCCCCAAAATCTCTATGTACTTTTCAGCATTAATGGTGCCATCACAGAAGTGCAAGTTACCTTTGCCAAGGGCACCCATACCATGACAGACCCTGGCTTTTGGACTTGTTGGTGGTAACAGTCTGAATGATCCTTTTCTTCTTTGGTCCGGAGCACACAGCGTCCATTTCTCCCAAAAAATACCTGAAACACTGACTCATCTGACCACAGTACACGTTTCCACTGTGTAATGGTCCATCCCAAAGCCCAGAGAAGTCAACGGCGCTTCTGGACACTGTTAACATAGGGCTTCCTTTTGGCACAGTACAGTTTTAACTGGCATTTGTGGATGTAACTATGTATTGTGGTACTTGACAAAGGTTTTCCAAAGTAGTCCTGAACCCATGTGGTGATATCGCTTATAGATGAATGAAGATTGATGCAGTGCCATCTCAGAGATCACGGTTGTTCAGCTTAGGCTTGCGCCCTTGTCCTTTACGCACTGAAATTCCTCCAGATTCCTTGAATCTTATGTTATGTTATGCACTGTTGAAGGTGAAATATCCAAATCTCTTCCTATCTTTCTCTGAGGAACATTGTTTTTAAACATTTCAATAATTTTCTCATGTATTTGTTGGCAAACCGGTGACCCTCTGCCCATCTTTGCTTCTAAAGGACTAGACCTTTCTTGGACGCTGCTTTTGTACCAAATCATAACTACAATCACCTGTTTCAAATCACATCATTATTTAACCAATTTACCTCATTACTAGCCCTAAATTGCTGCTGTACCAACTTTTATTGGAATGAGTTGCAGGTCTGAAAGACAGAAAAGGATGTATATTTACAAATTAAATGAAGTTGACCAGACAAAACATGACATATTTTCTTTTTATTTTGTCTGCAATGAAATACAAGTCAGAGTAAATTTTAAAAATCACTACATTGTTTTTTTTTTTTATTTACGCTTTCCATAATATTAAAACCTTTTCTGATTTGGGGTTGTATATTAACATTCTAGTATGTGGGATTATTTACTTCAGGTGTCTGCCCGCAACCTTTTTAACAAGTGTATAAAATCAATCACACTGCCAAGCAATCTACATAAACAAAAACTGGCAGCAGAATGGGACATACTGAAAAGCTCAGTGACTTTAAATGTTGCACAACTGCCACAAGTTTCTGCCCTGCTAGATCTGCCCTGGTCAACTGTAAATGCTACTGTTGTAAAAAAAAAAATAAAAATCTAGGAGCCACAACAGCTTCACTACTAAGCAGTACACCATGCAAACTAATGGAATGGGCAGCCAATGGAAAGTGCTGAAGCATAGCCTATAGCACATATAATTGCCTTCCCTCTTTTGTATCATTCACTGCACAAGCTGCCTTTGGAAGCAACATCAGCACAAGAACTGGAGCTTTATGAAACAGGTTTATGACTGAGCAGCTGCACACAAGATCACACTACTGTTCACTGGACTCTGGAAAAGTGGAAAATTTTCTGAGAGTAATGAATCATGCTTCACTATCTCGCAGTCTGATGGACGAATCTGGGTTTCGCGAATGCCAGAAAAGTGCTACCTACCAGAGTAAAGTGTAAGGTTTGCTGTAGGCGGGATAATGGTCTGGGGCGGTTTGGCCTCTTAGTTATTTTACACAATTATATGCGACCTACTTCAAAACATAGTTTGAAGAAGGCCATTTGCAGTTCCAGGATGGCCTGTACCCATGCACAAAGCAAGGGTCATAACAGCATGGTTTGAAGAGTTTGGTGTGGCGGAACAATGGCCTGCCATTATCCCAACTGAACACCTAAGGGGATGAGCTGTAATTTTTATTGCGAAGAAGGCCTTCTTGTCCTTCATCACTGCCTAACCACAAATCACTAATGCTGTTTGGGTTGAATGGGCATGACTTCCCACAAACACTTCCAAAATCTTGTGCAAAGTCTTCACAAAGAATGGAGGACGTCATCTCCATATTAATGCCCATGGCTATGCAAAGAGATGACCTATAACAAGCTCATATAGATGTGATGGTCCACATAATTTTGGTTAAAAGAATCATTTGAACATATTCAGCATTTTTTTTCATGCGTCATCTTTAAGAAGCTATATAACATGACCAAGGAGAGGGATACTCTGGAATGTGTTCATCATGGTGGCTCCTGTGACCTGAGATGTGCCTGGTCATCAGTAGCTGTCAAAAGAGATTAGGTAGCTATTGACTCAATGGAAAACACAGTTAAATGCAAATCTTGTGGACCATAAGGCAGCTATCACTAAAGGGGGCCATTCAGGTCACTTTTAGACTGGCAGTCGGTCTAATATAAAGTAATATGTGCCCTCAAGAAAAGATGGATCACCTTAGCGGGGAAATTTTTACAATAATTGGCCGAGATATTTGCTACATCCCCTCTGAGCTGGTGGACAGTCTTTTGGGTGGTGTTTCATTATCCCGACAAGAATTGTCAGTATAATGAATTCATCAGGAAAAAAAAAGATGAATGGCTCAACAAGAAATAGACAGGGCTATCTGATGTTGAAATGGTCTTTTTTATACATATATCATTGTATTAGGGGAGTGGAAGCGGCTTGAGCTATATGAACATCTTTTTCAATTTAGAGTGTTTCAAATATTAATGGCAACATGATTCGACCTATTCGCAAGGCACAGCCCATGCAATGAGAGAGCCAGCTCATTTAGTGAGACGAGACCTTTTGGCCTCCCTGTGGCTCCCCATATGGTGGGAAGCGAACGAGGAATATAAAAAAAATCTAGCTCATGCATTTTAAATCCCCTTTCTCACTACTTGGCTCATACCATTCAATGGAGCCTAAGCCCTTTTTTTATTTTTAAAATGGTAGTGTGTGTGTGTGTGTCCAGGACTGCAGCATTGCTTTGTATTGCATTGTTTTTTTCCCCCTTTGTCTGACTCGTTTGGGAAGTAGGAGGCTGAAAGAGGATGGAGGCCCATACCAATAAGCCGAGGTAGTAATGGATGTTAAAAACATAATTTATCTCTCGGAAATGGAAAAAGACTTCTCATCTCGCTGCTTAATGATTGACATTCTGAGTCCCACTTCCTTTTATAGGAGTCCATCTCTTTGATGCACATTTTAAAGTGCCGGATTGACAGGCTATGTACACAATAGGAGCTACAAACCCAAGATAGAACACTGGCACTGGAGAAAATTTTGTAAAACAGGCTAAGCAGTTATCCAGCGGTCTAAAAGCATGCAGTATATTATACAATCTGCCAAAAACTGGAAATTAATCACTTTCAATAGCTGCAAATATTAAAACCTCATATTCTTTTGCATGCACAAAACTCCAGACACTCTTTTTAAACTTTAAAACTTTAATGTGCACCTACTGCTAACACAGGCATTCAATTGCATGCAAAAATTAATGCAATCTTAGAAAGGTGCCACCAACAGAATGGGATATTCTGGAACTGCCACAGTTATATACAGATAATATGCCAGTCATTACAGGGCAAATAATGGCAACACCCTGCCTCCGTTGAACATACAAAGACACACACACACACACACAATGTGATGACCGGTTAACAAGGGGAATGCATTTTGGTCATTTTGCTAACAAAGGGCATGGCATCCACCCTCACTCCACATTAAACTACCTACTGATTACACTCCTACAAAATAACCTCACACACTATAGTAAATATTATGCAGACAAAACATTTGTAAAAAGGACATGTCCTGTTTATTCAGCATCAATATAAACTGTTCATTCAAAACCAGAAACATAAATGGCATACTTTGCAGTTAAATAAGGCTCTAATCAGGATCACTAAGAATAAAAACATTGCAGTGGGAAATAAATATCTGTATAGACGATATATTCCCCAGCCCTTCTATACATCAAATATGATATTATTGCTCATGTATAATGTATAGCATGCATGTATTCTGCTGTAAAATTCCACCTAAATAATGAAATGCATGTCGTCCCTAGGTGCAGCTAGTATTCATCACAGTGAGATAGCGGTTGTGTGTCCAGAATTGTATTTCAAAGAGATATTTTTTCTTTTTTTTCCCTGAGTTAAGAGTAAAAATTTCACAATTGCATTATTTAGGCTCACCTCTTTTTTCCCTGGCATTCAGGCCATCTGTGGCTACGTTTCAAGCCACCAACAAGTGAAGCTCAGAACATTTCTTGTGTAGAAGAAGAAGTAGGTTGTATTAAACTTGCATTAAAGTGGAACAGTGTGGAAGTGAAGGACAGTCCTATAAATTATGCAACAGTCAAACAAACAAATAAACAACAACAACAAAAAAAGAATCTCTGGCAAATGGAAAAAAAAGCCTTTGGTTTTCAAATCATAGCATGTAGTGATTTCAGTGGTCTGATATTGTTTTCCGAGGCTGTTTTTGCTCTTTAAGGTGAACAAGTAGCCATAAAAAGAAAGGTCCCTTCTCCTCCACTGAACAAAAAGGCCTGTCTTGTCAAAATACAGGTAAATATGACAGAAAACTAGTTTTTCCTGAGGTGCCGCTATTGAAGCAGCTAAAAGCAAATTCCTGCTTTCTCCTTTTTAATGATTCCTCAGTGTGTCATCAGCCATAACGTTAAAATCACTGACCAGTAAAATGAATAGCATTGACTGTCTAGTTATTTCATTACAATGGCACATGTGATGGAGTTGGGATATATTAGCCAGCAAGTGAACAGTCAGTTCTTAATGTTGATGTGGTGAAAGCAGAAAATCTTAGTCTAGTGTAAGAATCTGAGCCACTTTAACAAGGGCCTTATTGAACATCTGCAAAATGGCATGTCTTGCGGCGTGTTCCAGGTATGCAGTAGTTAGTATCTACAAAAGGTGATCCAAAGAAGCTCATCTTGTCTGATTCCACAGAAGAGATTCTGTGGTTTAAAAAGTGAATGCTGCCTCTGATAGGAAAGGGTCAGAACACAGAGTGCACCACAGTCAGAGCTGTTTTAGCAGCATAAAGAGTACCTACACAATATTAATGAAGTGTTTCTAATGTTAAGAAACCCCAATGTACATGGGCAGCAGATTGTGTGTGCAGGTAAAGCAGTAGCTAAAATCTACAGTGCACCTTGCTTGTGAATCTATCTACCCTCTTAGAATAACACTGTTCTATATAGAATCAAACACAGGTCTGTAATCTGTAATAATATCAGGATACTTTTTGGTGCTGTAAAGAACCATTTCTTAAAAGAACTATTTACAGCAGGTTGACCAATTAATTATGCAAAGATCATTTGTGCATTCAACTTGTTCTTTTAATCATCATGGTTCTATATACTGTATAACCACTGTTTTCTTTTTACTAAAGAATTCTTGAAACACCCCCCTTTCTAATGATGTAGCATCTGTCTCCCTAGAATCCCAAAAAAAGTCCCTTGTCCCTTATAGACACTGAGTGCTTCTTCGTGCAACACACAGAATCAAGGCTGCATTTACACTGCCTGGTAAAAGTGACCCAGTTCCAGTGTGGCACAGCTCTGATATGGATCATGACTGTGTAAACAGGAAAAAGGCAGATGGATTTACATCAAACCTTACATCTGTTTTAGATCTCATTCATATGTGGTAATGAATCCAATATCAATATGTGTGGCGGACACATCAGATGTTCCCTGTTTTTGCAATATGCATGCAAGTTTTTTTTGCAATGCAGGTTTCAATTGCAAAGTTACTTTCACGTGTATGAGTTAACTGAAATATTGTGTCCTCATAAGAGGAACCTTTGCAACAAACTTGGCTAGCACATGTTGAATGTTTCTTCCAGCGAGCTGACAGTTTCTGGACCAATATTTTGCAGTACTCTGAAGAAAAAGAAATAGCTCGTATTGTTTGATTTGTGTCCATTGCATTGTAGGCTGCTTGTCTATTTACTTTACCTTCATTTCAAGCGTTAAGTTAGTGTAAACACAAATATAGAGTAATTTATAAAAGTAGACGTAAAAAGGTGGTCAAAAAAATTATATATATATATGCCAAAAATCCTGAACTGGGCATCATTAAAGGTCTAAATGTAGCAGTAAATACTGAGACTTTATCCCAACTTATTGTTTAGGTTTAGTGGAGGTTGATTAACATTATATGAACCTTTAATTTTGTTAAATTTATGCTCAGACAGTTATTTATAAATAAGTCACTTACTCAAATGAAGTACATCTTATGTTGCTACAGTTGTTTGCATGTACTTTTAGCACTAACTTCATGCAAAGGGACACAGATGCAGGTATTTAGTACAGTTTAGGTGTCTATGCCGCTGTTTGGCAAACGTGAGCTTAAAACAGATTTCATACAAAGCTTTCTGTGTGGTGCTATAATGTCTTCTACCCCAGTCAATTAGTACAATGTCTTTTCAGAAGTAGGGGACCCAATTATCTTTTAAAACCAGAGTGACCCCTTTCAGTGAAATTGCACAGTCTCTCCAAGAAATCCCATATAATCTCAGGAGGGCATGTCAGAGAGATGGAATCCACTTTTTTGCTCATCCTTGACAGCCGGTGATTCATTTCTCCATACACATCAGGCGTTTCCTTGGCGCTCTTCTTGTCCTCGCTTTTGTCAAGAGGTTTCGACATCCCCATCTCTGTGCCGTGTTCTCTTTAGATCAATTACTGGACCAGGCTATGTAGGCTGCAGTGGCATCAGGCAAACGTGGGATTAATTACCGGGGACGCCATGGCTCCATGGTGTGAGGCGGCCTCACCAAAGGAAGGGGCTGATGACCTCTCCTCTCCAGGCCCGGGCTTGTTTGTCAAAGAGAGTCTCAATCCGAGCGAACCCCTTGTGCAGCCTTGTCCTGATATCTAGTCATTAATTACGCTCTTATTTTTCTCGTTTCCAGAGCAGGGGCGCCATATCCCAACTGCTCCTTGCTCTCCTCCCACTTCAGTGGATATGAGCCTCATCTAATCTGCAGTGGAGAACCACAGAACTCCAGTTCATGGTATGGTGCCTGGTCTTAAGAGGAGTTTTCAGAGTGAAATCTGACAGTTGTTCCATGCTGAAACTGAGGTGGACTTCAAGGTAGGCTCTAAGCACTGTTTTGCGTATGACCTTCCTAACCGTGATTATAGAGTGAGGGTTGCGAGCAGGTTACATTTAATTGTTATCCCCGTGATCTACAGAGCTGCTAATTACATGGATTTATCAATGGCATTTATGTGGCCTAAAGGTCACTTGCAGCTCATTTTTCAAAAGCAATTTGCTTCCCACTTATTTATCGGTACTATGAGGAGGTTGGACTCCTTAGAATGAAAAAGGAAACTTTCTTGATGAAGAAAAGGTACGGCTAAAGCAAATAACCAGAGCACGAAAACTTATTGGAAAGACATATTGGTTTTGGCAGGGTGAATTCTATCATACCAAATTTAAAAAAAAAAAGAATGAATACTGAATATAGTTATATTTAGGACAATTATCACAAACTGGGATTCCTGGGAAAAAAGCCCTAGTGAATCTAGAATCAAATTGTCATCTGACGTTTACAGAATGTCTAATTTATGGTACAAGCAATTTCTAGTCTTTTTCAACCTTTGCTATTAATCAACATCCAGCACTACACATATACATATTATATATGTTAAATGGCATTAAGACCACTATCATTTTATGTTAATGATTTGCATAATTTGAACAAGCTTTAAAATGCAAATTCTCTTCATATATTTATTTCATTATATAATTACCTTATATAAAATATTGCAAAAATATATCATTGCAACAATGTAAACCAGGGGTGTCAAACTCCGGTCCTGGAGGGCTGGTGTCCAGCACTGCTTAGTATTTCCCTTCCTCAAACACACTCACTAAACCTGGCACCTAGCAGGTAAGTTGAATCAGGTGTGTTTGATCAGGGAAATCACCAAACTGTGCTGGACACTGGCCCTCCAGGACTGGAGTTTGAAACCCCTGATTTAAACTAAGCAATTATATTCAACATGTAATGGTTAAAAAAATTCCTCAGTCTGTAACTATACAAACTGTAATTTTGAATGAAGTGGTAATGGTTAACAGTGGAATTGCAGCAATTCTTTTTTTTTTGTTGAAAATCTAAGTATAATAGATAGGGCAATGTGCTAAATATGCAATATGCAAAGTCTAGGGGACTTCTTTTCCCAAAGCCTATACTACACAGTTTCAAGAATAATTCCATAGTAATAAATAATAAGTAAAACAGAAAACATACCTTTTCTTTATTCAACTAGCATGCTAATTGTATGTTTTTTTTACAACAAGAAATCTGAGGCATCAACATAAAATTGAATTCCCTTAGGAGCACCACACCTTTTTCACTGCCAAATAAAAGATCGAATGCATAACAGCCTATTTGTGAAATGATTGCAACAGCTGTTACTGGTAGAAAGGCCAGGAAGGATGTGGTGAAATATGGGGGGGTTCCTTCAACAGGCACTGTACACCTTCTTTGTGCTGCCATCATTTTCTACATTGCAGCCAAACCAGGTCAAAGCAGAATAAAACTGTAAATGGGTATAGGATGCTTTGTTTATCTTATAGATTTTTTGCCAGTGGATAATATTAATATATCATTTTGAAGCTGCAAAGAAGGGTTTTTCGAAGTACAGACCACAGGTCACCCACTTTGGGTTGCCTAAAGAAGCCAAGGGAACTTTTATTGAAATGAATGCATATGACTGCTGCACAGTGACTGGCTAGTTAAACTGTAGCATCTGATTTATATATAATATGTTAAATCCAAAGCTCCAAGGGATGACTTCACAAGAGCAGTATTGGCTTGGCATTCGAAAAGAAAGTTGCATGCTTTACTCATGGCTAGTTCTGTTGGGCTCCAGAAAGGAATACCATATAGCAGGATTGTGTCAGTGTTCATTCAACAAAGTGCTACACAAAATCCTAATCCTTAGTTCCGTTCCATTGGATGATACGATGGAGTGGTTCCCTAGAACTCCAGGGAAATTTGAATGAAACAAACGTGTTCTTTGATCATTACAAATCTAAGTACTGCTTAGGATGCACTTGTCTTCTACACTTCCTCGCGGACCTTTCTCCATTATTCCACTGTATCTGGTTTCTTTATTGATTTAATGGGGGGAGTCAGCCATAAACAATCAATCAGTGTATCAGTGAGAATAGACATTTAACAACGAGAGGCAGTTTATCAAATCAACATCTAAGGCCACAAATACACATAAAAAAATCCATTATATAACACATATGTAAAAATGTGTCACTGACAGTGCCTCAACTTTATATAGTATAATACTGACTAAAATACTTTGACTGCAAATATGAACTTCTTTTATATAAATCTAATGTCATCATATGCTTTAAACTCTTAAAGTGCAATGCTGGCAGTTTGGGTTTGTTTCAAACTGCATGATATAACGATATAATGAGGAGAATCGCCCAATTGAATGATTAACCCTGAGAACTCAATATCTCGCTGGAGGAGATGGGAGATGAGATGGTGGTTTAATAATCTTCAAAAATTACAGGCTACATTAATATATATTGGAAATTGGAGAAGAAGACATTAATAATGCGAGGTTTCATACGAGTCAGTCGAGAATGACTTGAAAATGGTCAAGTGTCATCTCCGTTATTTTAGGTCGAGAGCAAAGGGAGAGACCATGTCTAAAATGTACTGCCAAGAATCAGCATCAGTATGTCATTATCTAACATGAAAGCAACTAATTCTTAAGCTATTTACTTATTCACCTCTATCTTTCCTAACATTCAGAGACTTTGGCGAGGCAAATTTTAGCTTCCAAAGTAGATGAAGAGTGTACTTATGTATGTTCAGCAATACAATGTTTCAGCATGTGGGATCAGAGGTTTCAGTTGTTAAGATAATGTGTTTTCTGTTGCTACCTAAAATGAGCAAGGGGTACATAACTTCCCCTGTCCAGCACAATCTGGTGATTTTCCTGCCTAAACATGCGTGATTCAACTGTTAATTGCCAGGATTTCTCATGCACAGATTACTGTGGTCCCTCCTCCATGACAAATGTGAATCACAAAGAAATAGGACTTTGCTTTTCTTCCAAAAAACGACCACAGACAGCACAACAGCTACTCACTAACCTGTGAGAAAGAAAATGGCCCAAGCTCAAAAGCACTAGGGTGGGGATTGGGTGGGAAGTGGGGATGCAAAAAAAAGAAGCTATGACCTATCAGACCTCTCCATACACATTGTCAGATTTTGATTAATCACCACTTGCCATCATTTATAGATGAGTCGGTTTACATTAAGAATCAGGCTCCCTATGGTCTGTGTAGGGTCTTAGTCACTAACCTTGGTTCAGGTAGCTGGCTGTGCTGCGGCCTGAGGGGGAGAGGCTTTTGGCCAGCTGGAAGCGGTCCACTGTCCTAGATCCTGGGAACGTGCCACCACACCTGCTGCGATTCACCTCCTGTCCTTGGGTTTCAGAACCTCCAGGCCACGCTGGTCTCTGCCGTCCTGCTGCCACAAATGCAAGACATTTAGAAGCTCATTGTTGAACCCAGTAGCAGGCAAACACGACGCAATTTTTGTGGTGAAAGCTAACAGTACAAAATAATACTGTCAATTCCAAATGTATGTCAAAAGGATATCACTGCAGAACTGATGGTTTACACTGTTAATTTATGGTCTGTTACACTTGAACTTGTATAATGAAGTGTTGCTGTGTAAGCAGCATATGTGTGCAGCCCATCTGTGTTTAAAACTATTCAACAGACATATTCATGCTCTACATGATCTTTTTTGCTCTACATGATCTTTTCAACAGCTTTTTTGCTTCTTTTTTGCAATAATGTTAACTTGTGTTTTTGAGAGCATAAAGACACACTGCTCAGAATAATACCTCTACACTTAATACAAATACTTAAGTGTTTAAGACTTGTATTTGAAACTATCCTGGGCCTAAACAAAATGTTTAGCTCCGGTCAGTGATGCTTTTTACTGGTAAACTTCAAACCTACTTTGGCTCACAAGGACATAACTCAGTTGTCTATATGACATGTATAAAGCACTGATATCCTTGAAACTCTACAGTTTCATGCCCTGTGCTTTCTACTCATTGTCCGATATTTACATGCCACATACCTACTTTGTGTGAAGTTGCTTCCTTTCTTTTATAATATCTGTTTTAAATGAGAAATGACCCATTTTCTAGCTCAGAAAAGCTCACAACCATGCTACTGTAGTGACGTCTATGCTATGCATATGTGGCTAAAAGTTAAATGTCTGCACCAACTTTAGCAAAGCACATGTATGACTTTGCTAACTTATTAACACTGTTAATCTTAAATTATCTGGGCCAGTTAATGAAACCTTGATGTGATGGTGTAGCCATGAACCTACAGCTGATTTAAAGTTTCGCTAGTAACATTTCTTTGCTGTCACAATACAAAAAAAACAAAACATGGCTGCCCAAATTACACAAACCCTTGCCACGAACAAAACCAAAATGGGCATAATGGTCAGAAATATCAATGATTAAGCAAGCTTGTTTTGATAACAAGCATCGCTTTAATTATCTCAGAATCCATCTAGACTGAGAACTGGCACTACCCACTTGGTAAACAATCATATGCACGCTAAAACGTATCTCTTCCCAGTCTGTGCACAATACATTCAATACTATACTAAATGAAACAAAAGGTTTAGTCATATTCACTGTCTTTTAAGGGGTATGGCTTTCTGAAGATTGCACTCAATCCAGTTAAACTGCATCCGGTCCAGTCATCACATAGGTAGAATAAGGGTTAGTTTACAGTTGTCATCATAAATCTTTCTGTCGCTGTGTCTCATGTTTCACACAGTATGAGATCCAAGTGATAAGCCTTTCTGTACAAGTATTGATTGCTGCTTTCAGGTGTAAATACCACCTTACCTTTTTAAGAGACAAAAAGTCATTTATAAAACTTCATGTGGTGATGAGTCATCCAGACAGAATTAGCTGTGGACTACACTCCTACCATCAATTAGGAACCATGTAAGGTGTTAAGTGCAAATTATGTTTAAGTCTCTTCATGCAGACCTTCAGAATACTACAGTAACCAAATACAGTGGTGCTTGAAAGTTTGTGAAGTCTTGAAAATGTTCTATATTTCTATATGAATGTGACCTAAAACATTATTCGAACTTTAAACAAGTCCTAAATGAACAAAACCTAGTTAAACAAATGACACAAAAATGAATGTTTTTATTGAAAACAAAAATCCAATAGCAGAGCTGTGTGTGGAAAAAGTAGGTGAATCCAAAAGATTATCATATCATTTAAAGGTGAAATCAGAGTCTGATTTTTTTAATCAATGGGATGACAATCAGGTGTGAGTTAGAGAGTTTTATTTAAAAAACAGGGATCCAGCAAAACCTGATCACATATACAACACATTTGTGAATGTGTTATCATGAATCAAACAAAGGAGGTGTCTGAGGACCTCAGAAAAAGAGCTGTTGATGGCCATAATGCTGGAAAAGGTTACAAGACCATCTCTAAAGTGGAGTTTGAACTCCACCAATCAACAGTAAGATAGTTGTGTACAAAGGGAAAGAATTCAAGACCCTTGTTACCCTATCCAGAAGTGCATGACCATCAGAGGTATCAAGATAACTTATAAGTGGTTCTACTAAAGAATGACTAAAGGAGAACAAAGTGGATGCTCTGGAATGGTCAAAGAAAAAAAAAGTCAAAATCCTGACCTTAATCCAACTGAAATGCTGTGGAAAGGCCTAAAGCAAGCGGTTCATGTGAGAAAAACCCATCAACATTCAAGAGCTGAAGCTGTTCTGTATTTTTTTTTCCAATAAATACATGACCAAATATAATAATGTTTGCTTTATTTATCTACTTTTAGGATTTATTGGTAAACAGACAATGTTTTGGGTCACATTCACAAAGAAATGTAGAAATTTCTAAAGGGTTGACAAACCTTCAAGTATATCACAGCACCATATAGCATGGAAGCTGGATTTTAGCTACCACCTTGTAGCTCCACACACATGTTCACTATTCAGCAGCCATGGCAGGATCAGCCTTGTATAAACTGGCTAGAATCATCATTATATGTGGCATGAGTGTCCCTGACATTTATCACTGTCATTTTAATGTAGTTTAATGCAGCATCCTTTATCTCTGTTCAAATTCTTTAAAAATACCACAGAAAGAGAATAAAGAAAAAGTGAGACTGTGACACCTAAGTTTCACTGGGATTTTTTTTTTCAAGCCAATATAATGATTTTAAATGATCATAAGTACAGTGAAACAGACTTTTCCATCTAAAAGACATTCAATGTACAATAGGTGATTATGTCACTGGGTAATAAAACTACTGCTGTCCTCCATAGCCTTGGAGAGCTTTATAGAGAAATACCAAAAATTCCTTTATAACCTTCACCAGGTAAAAGAACAAATCAGTATTTCTATGTATCAAAGACTGAGAAAGGATAAATGACCACTTTTCATTGCCTTTAAAAGAGAGAGATGATGCTGCATGTGGCCTATTTTTGGAGTTTTGTGACCAAACAAGAAAAGGTTGTATTTTGGGGTGTCGCTTTCGCCATATGCAGTATTTCATCTCAAATAATCTCTCTCTGCTCTGCAAGGCACCTAGTACCTAATTACCTGTAATGTTGTGTTGGTCCCCCTCGTGTCACCAAAGTAGCTCTGACCTGTCAACACCAGAAGAACTCTAAAGATATACTGTCACCAATACATTAGCAGAAGATCCGTTAAATCCTTAAATCCGTTAAGTTGCAAGGTGGGAGCCCTATGGATTTGGTGCTTGGTTTGCAAAAATTTTAATGTAGTTGGTACATGTCAATGTAACATGCACATGACCCAAGTTTTTCATGCAGCACACTCGCACTGCCTACACCAGCTTGATTTCTTGCCATAGTCCTTCTTCTATCTGTCCATGGCCCTGTTCTGATACTTTGCGGGGGTACTCTAATCTCTAATCATAGTCAGCATTAACTTTTTCAACAGATTATGCTACAGTAACTCTTCTACAATATCTTGAGAGCCAAAGATCCTGTCACCAGGTCACAGCTCATCCTTTCTTGGACCACATTTAGTAGGTAGTAACCACTGCATACCAGGAACACTCCACAAGACCTGCTGTTTTGGAGTTTCTTTGACCCAGACATCTATCCATCACAATTTGTCCCTCATTAAAATCATTCACTAAATCATCATTCATAAATTCATCCTTATGGTTACCCATTTTTCGTGATACATACATTCAAGACATTACTGTTTACTTGCTGTCTAATATATTGGACCTTATTGTGCCATTGTAATGAGATAATTAATGCTATTCACTTCACCTGTTAATGGTTTTAATGTTGTGGTTGATTTTTGTATGTGCCACTCAAATTGAAGTGCTGAGATCAGAGACAATCAGTGTGCCACAGAGCAGGAACTGGTATAAAAAAATTCATTTTTTCATCCAAGCAATATAAAGCTTGGTGTCAGGAACAAAATTAGAAAAACAACAAATGAGTGGCAGACGGGTGTACAGCTTTGCATTTGCTGGCTCAGATTCAATATGCAGCTCCCCACATCAAGTGATATTCATTACATCTAATATTCATGAATGGCTAGATTATGGTCGGAAACAAGAGATAGGACAGATGTGGCTATTGCACCAGTGAATATCAATAGCAAGCATGTGTAGGCCTAACATCTGGGAAATCATAATGCAAAAGTGCGGCAATAAACAAATCCGCCTCAGTGCTTCCTTAGTGTGCAGGATAAATTGCTAAAAATAGCATGAGAGATGAACCGTTCACACCTATTGGCAAAATGTCACTAAGCACTATAATGGATTCCATGTTTAAAGGAATTTAATATACAGTATTGCACAATACTGGCCCACCATAAATCCACAAGCACCAGAGTTTTCCTTGCTCAACCTATTACCCATAAAGGGTCAAATGGGTCAACTCATGATAAGCTGATGAGTTGAGTAGGATAGCAACGGTGGGGGAAACCACTACACAGAGATGGCCCTGATACCCATTATCAGAATAAGGCCAATACGGGTATAAAAATGCTGGATTAGATATTTATGTGAAACAAAACCAATATTATTCAAAGCTGTAACATATCCAAGCTGAAACATCACATAATAAGCCTCTTAATGTGTGTATCATTCTGTAGTTGGCATCTTGCCCATTGTAGGAACTCCAGATAGAAAACAGATTTTCTCTATGGGAAAAATTAATGGTGACTTCGAACATTACAAAAATATCCCAAACACATGTGCATTTCCCCATGAATGTTACTGGATCCTTTGAACGAAGAGGTTGTTTAGCGGTTAAAATACAAAAAAGTTTAGGGATGCTACAATTAAACTAGCTCTATTGAACACTGAATTGAGTCAGCGTTGTTTGGCAACATTCAGTTACAGCAGCTCTATAGAACTACACTAGCTACTTAAGCTACTTGGGACTACTAATGCCAAAACAACTTAACTACCTGACTGGACATAACATCCTGTTGTGCGTGAGGTTGCCAGTCTTATGATGTCAACACAGTGCGTAACACTCTGAGCTTGCTTGTAGCTATAGTAGTATTTAAGCTTTTGTTTAAGTATTTAAACTGCTGACATGATTTGTGAGCAGTGGTGATCTAGTGGTTAGGATGCTGCCTTTGAGACCTGAAGGTCGCAAGTTCGAGTCCAGGCCCGGGCACCACTGAGGTACCCTTGAGCAAGGTAATGTCTCACTATGCCCGCTGCTCCACGTGTGCACGTGTGATAGGTTAAATGCAGAGGTTGCATTTCGTTGTGGTGCTTGAGGGTGTTTGCAATGACAAAAATTCACTTTCACTTAAAGAGCTCATAATTCAGAGAAAGAGGCCAAGATTGGCAGGATGACTTAAATGTTTTCACAACAAATCTAATGGGTTTGGGTGTTGGAAGCAGGTGCAAAGGCATGCAGTTAAAACATGGTTTACTGAGCAAACAAATTCTGAAAAACAGAACCTTATACTACAACCAAACAAAAACTAGTATTACTCACATGACCAAAACATGGAACTAGGGAACATAACCAAGAATTCTGACTGTGGAAACCAACAGCAAAAACAGGGAACACAACAGCAAATACAACAAAGATCTGACAAGACAACCAAACACAAAGGCTTTTAAGGGGAGACAAGACAAGGCACACCTGGGCAAGGGAGGAGACAAGAGACGAGGGCCAGGTAAACAAGGTGGAGCAAATGCGGGGCAAAGGTAGGGCTTAGACATAAACAAACACCAGACAGGAGCACATGACCAACCAAAACAAAACAGACTGGACAGAACAAGGCACAAGGGATCGTAACAACATCAAAGGAATTTGCTTGTATCCTAAAGTAGGTCACATGACCAACCACAGTAGTGACACAAAGCATAATGTTTTCTGCATTTACATTTAAATGTTAGAATAACCCGGACAGAACCAATTCAAAATCAGTGTTCCTAAGCCCTGTACACGCTACCAGTCAACGGCCCAGTTTTTCAATAAAACACCCAATTATTCCAGTTTTTACTGGTAATTTAAGCAGATTGACCTCAGTGAACAGCCTTAAATTATAAAAGGTAAGTGGTTACAATAAATAAAAACATGAATTAAATGTTTATGTTAACAAAAACTAAAATATTATTTAAACTTTATAAACAACAGGCTTTTTTCCAAGCATTAAGAACATGGTGAACTTACAGTATAGCTTTCCTGCAGCAATGGAAATAAATTAAGCCTTGAAAGTTGCAAACAATTTCCACAGGAGCCTCAACTTCTGCTGTTGACCTACAAACCCCTCTTCTCAACAAAGCAGAGCTGAAAAACATTTTTCCTACAACCTCTGATGCATTATTAGCACAATACTGCACTGCAGGAAGTAGTACTGTATATCACTATCAGAATGGTGAGTAAAAGGCAAGAAATACAAACAGTAAATTTCACTCATGGAAGAGCAACACAGTTTTCAGACTTAATCTCCAACCAGCTGGTCTAGTATAAAGTGGGCAGAAATGTGCAAAAGTAAAGCAGCAAAAGTTGGGGCATCTTTAGGTATTATTTGCATTAACTTTAAAAGCTTCATTTACCTTGTATGCCTGTGGGAAGCTGTTTTTTTTATTTCTGTGGGGGTGGGGGGTTGTGGGGGGTTAGTTGGTCGTCTTTGACCTGAACTGGTTCAAGTTTCTTCTTCACTTGTCATTGTTTGATGTGAAGTGTGAGGGGGTAGCAATGTGCACTTAACTGCCAAAGTAAGCTCGCTTGTCTTTGGTAGCAGTTTGAGCAGCCTCAAGGTGAGCACAAACAATAAAACTTAGATCTAAAAAAGCCCTTTTAACATTTTACACAGTAACAAAGTCTGTATGTTCTGATATTCTGTCCAACTGAATGGTCGGATGTAAAATTTTATTTTTATTTTTAAATTCAAATTTCTTATTCAAAACAGGAAATAATGAAAACCCCTTTGCCATAGAATTGATTGACTTTTCATGAACATCATTTTAATTTCCTGATTTATGTTCCAGTACCCAGACTGGCACCCTTTCTCCACATTTTTCACTTGGTACAAGGGCATGGAGTAAACTGTAACAATACTTTTTTATATTTTTTTAATGAAACAACTTTATTGGAAATGACCCCTAGACAGAACTGTCTGTAGGAAATGCACCCATGTTGCAGCATGTTGTTCACAGTGAAGATCTTCAAACAATGTGAGAATATGGCTCACAAGCTTTGGCTATACAGAATAAGTGACTCAAGATATGGCAGCAAAAAATGAATAAAGTTCCATATTGTGCATATATTGCCTCATATTGCCACTGCAGTGTATACAACAGGTAGCTCTGACAACACAATCTGACTGCCTGAGAAACAGTTTATGCCTGTATTGTGATAGCAGCACATTTTTTCCCCACAATAACTGCACCAATCTGCAGACTATCACTTGCTTTACACTGCAACGACTTACTTTAGGTTTTTTACAGCTCGTACAAAACAGAAAAACACTAACCTTATCCCTAAAACCTGTAATTTTGAAAGATTTCCATTGCCCATTTGCTCAGATTATGAAGAAGCATGTCACATCGACTCTGCCTAAAATTCTGAACCTCTTATCATCCTTAAGTAAATGTGAGTGCAGCTGCAACAGCTGAACACCTAATTTAACATTAAACAGAGGACAAGTAGACAAACAAGATGGGCTATAAAATGTAATAGACCACCTAAGCAAAAGATTCATGAAAATCAGGTAAAAACCTTTTTTTAACTGCTGTATATAAGCAAAAGAGCATTCAGGGCCATACTGTCACATAGTTTTACTTCATGTTAATGTGTCAACAGAGTACCTGCAGAGCTGTTGTGCTCATGTTTTTCCCTAATGATATTTTTTTCTTGATGAGAATAAGATAATCACATTATTCAACAAATTACAAATACAGAAATTTAAAATGTCCATGCCTTGAGATGAAGTGTTAAAAAAATGAGAGTACACTTTGTGTGAGCACTCTTGCGTTGCTTTTTCTTGCTTTCATTTCTGTCCTCGTTAATTCTCTCACAAGCGACCACTGATGCCAATTCAACATGCTCAATGGGCCCAAAAAACGCTGATGAGGACTGACTACAGCAGTGGTCTTCAAACCACTCCTCAGGGCCCCATCTTAACTTATAATGCATACAGATGGACCAAAAATGTGGGCCTTCTGGGGGGCCCTGAGAACCTGTTTGAAGACCACTGGACTAGAGCCAAAAATGTCACACACTCTGCATATACTACAGACGAATGTAAGTAATGGCCTGAAAGTGTCCGACAGTCAAAAGTCAGCCTGGTGTGTTCTGGGAGACTGGTTAAAGGGCTCTCCATTCATGTTCAGAGGGCTGATTATATCAACGCTGACCAGCGACCAATATTAAAGTATCAATTAATAAATGACACACTACCAGTCAAAGGTAGTAAACTCTGAAGAATACCCTGTTTTTCCAGTTTTTACTGGTAATTTAAGCAGTGCAAGTATAAAACCTTAAATTGTACAAAGGTAAGTGGTTGCAATAACTAAAATACATCATAAATAAAAAGTTTTGGTCCAAAATCTTGAAACCTTGAGGGTCAACGCAAACAATTCCCACAGGAGCCTTCTGCTGATTACCTACAAACCTCTCTGTCTGAACAAAAGCAGAGCTGGAACACATTGTTCCTACACACTCTGATGCATTATAAGTACAGTACTATAGTGCAGGAAGTAGTAGTGTATACCACTGTCAGAATTGGGAGGAAAAGGCAAGAAACAAAGACACACAGTAAAATAACGAGCCACAACATAGGAAGAAAAGAATTCAACAGTAGATTCAGTTAATGGAAGAGCAGCACAGTCTTCAGACTTCAGCTCCTACAAGCTGGTTTGGGATGAACTGGACAAAAAGGGATGATAGTAAAGCTGCAAAGGTTGGGGCACCTCTAGAAATTGTCTTCATTAACTTATAGGGCTTCTCTTATTTCATATTCTTTAGGAAAGCTGGAAGTTTTTCATTCCTGAAGATGCCTGTTTACCATGAAATTTACACGATTTCTTTTCTTTTTTTTTCCATTTAAGCTTACCACTGTACATTACAGTTTACCACTATAATTGCACTACTTAAATTACTAATAAAACTGTGAAAAAAGAGTGTTTTAAAACTTTTGACCGACAGTGTATACAAAATACCAGGCCTGCGAAGCACTGCTGTCGCTGTTGCTTGTGGTTTGGGCATTGGGCATATGCTGCACATAAAAAAACAAAGACAATTCTCTAAAAGCTCACTTTTAACTTTGGGCAACGAGTAAGTAGTAGGGCATCTGCCAAGGGGACATTAGAATTTCATGCTGTGCCTGGAAAATAAACAACAGCTAACCATTTTCTTATGCCTCCATTGAACCACTGGGAAAAGGGGAATAGAATGAACAGAGCTCTGATCTACATGAGCAGTAAATTTGCGTGCAGATGAAAGAAGGGAGCACTGGATGTGCCTGTCCAAATGCTGCTGCTTTTTAGGGAGAACAAATGGGGAGCTGCTAAGTAGCACCATAGCAAAATGCAGGAAGGAGTTGTGGACCGTTACTAATACTGCAGCTGCTAAATGCACTGAGTCTGTTTCTTTTTCAAGCTGTCCCTATTTTGTTTGGTTTGGATTCTGCTCCTAGCTTAATCAGAGCCAATACCTGATGGAAAACATCTCTGCACTATTCCTTGATGGTACAACCAACTTGTAAAATGCAATAAAAACAAAAATGTGTGATTTGTTATTTCCCTTTAACTTAACTGATAAAAATTTTAAGAAAGATTTTCAGTGTTTTCCCTGATCAACAAATGCATTTTGTAAATATAAACAAATAAACAAATAAACAAAGCTTCTCTCTACAATCCCAAAATATTCCTCTGCGTGCATTGAGTGATGCTAGTTGGAATAAACCTTTATAAATGTTAATGTAGGTTTATGTCAGTTGGCATATGTGGCCTTGTGAATACTAGCCTTCCCCTGTGTTATATCCAATGATTTTTCTTCAGTAGTTCTTATTACTTATTATGCCCTTTTTGTAAAGCATATTGTGCTGTAATAAGATCTAATTTATGACCTTATTTGTATTATTATGCCTTACGTGGGCAGTGCTGGCCTAGTGGTTAGGACCTTTGGGACCTGAAGGTCGCAGGTTCGAGTCGCGGCCCGGGCACTACTGAGGTACCCTTTAGCAAGGTACCGTCCCGCTACACTGCTCCCCGGGTGCTGTTGATAGTTCCCCGCTGCTCCACATGTGCATGTGTGATGGGTAAAATGCAGAGATCACATTTCGTTGTGGTGCTTGAGTGTGTGTCTATAATAATCGGATTACTGCAGAAAATCTGATATTGACAATAATCTGTTCAACAGTCTACATGACTTTCTCCATAAAGACATTTCTTTTAAAAACCCTGCATGCCCCTTACCATTTATTTGGTAGATTACAAGGCTTATAATTGAACAAAATATTATTTATAGTAATGTAGTCACAGCTGTATTGTCATTAATATAGACTAAAATAAAGTGAATGAAATCAGTGTCTACATGCACTAAGAAACCAGATTACTGATGTGGTCACCTGAATACCTAGTTAACTGCAGAAATATTACAGTAACCACATTCTTTTGTGCATGTAGGTGTCATAACCCACATAAGCAAGTTTATTTTAGCTTGGTTAAAACTCTACACATTTAGTTTGCACAAGGATACCTGAAAGCAGTACATGATTTCACTAATATTGGCTAAATTGGCCTCAACTACTTTTATGGTAACTGGGAGATAATTTGGGTCATTTTTCACCGGTTGCCTTATGCGTCAAAGTTTGGCATCATTAAGCACCTCAATGTGCTAGGAGGGAAATTATACATTTCCAGCTCTGCCATGTGACCAAGCCGACATCCTGTTTGTTTGTGTATTTCTTGCCAATTCAGGCTAGAGGGACTCTGGCACCCAGTTGTGTTTTTGAGGACTACCTGTCACTGAAGGCATGCAGCACAGCTGGAGTTCCAATGCGAATCCCAGTGCCAGCGCTCTTCCTCATTCTGTATGCAAGCCTTTTACTAGTTGAGTCCATTTTAAGTGATGCCTTGACTGATGGTCCTGTAATACAGCTGGGATTGGGTTTCAATTCCTTTTTCTTGCCACAACAGCTTACCACAATAACAATGTTACCATGCAAAATGGACAATGTGTTTAATTTTAGCGTATTTTGATTTTTACAAAATTTTATAGACAAATACAATGCTTGCAATGTAAAACGTGGGTACAGGTTTTGGTTATAGAAAATACTGTTGATTTTAGAAGATTAATGGAGGCAAATACACTGCTTGCAATACAAAAAGTGGACTAATATTTAGATTTTTGAAAGTTACTTGAGAAACTACACTTTAAACATTAATTGTGGTTAATGAGTTTGATTTTATGACTTTGATGACTGATGATGATTTGACTGTTGAGTTCGGCAGTGGTGGCGTAGTGGTTAGAAGGTTGCAGGTTCGAGGCCCATCCCGGGCACTACTGAGGTACCCTTGAGCAAAGTATAGTCCTGCTACACAGCGGTTGATTGCTGCCTGCTGCACCACGTGTGCACGTGTGATGAGTTAAATGCAGAGGTCACATTTCATTGTGGTGGTTGAGTGTGTTCACAGTGACATAGTAACTTTCATTATTAGACAAAACACACTGCCTACAATGAGTTGCAAAATTGAGTTGAACTTTGGTAGCTTATTGGAGACAAATCCTATGAATGCACCAGTATCAAGTGAGATCTTATCCACCTGGATAATCATTAGGGATATTTATTTTCTGTTTACTATGTTTTATTGCAGTAGCCCAGCATCACCTATACTGCTGTTTTTTCAGAAATTGAGTTTACCACTGTGAATAGAGTTTAATGTTGCATTTCTTGATGCAGCAGCAGACTGTGCTGAGTGACAATGGTTTTCTAAGGTTCTCCCAAGCCCATGTGGCTATATTTATCACAGTAGCATGATGGTTTTTCATGCAGTGCCTTCTGAAGCCTTGACTGTATCAAGTCTTGTCTTACAGGGAATGAGATTAGGACAGTGAGAGGAGATTTTTCTCCAGATTCCCTGAATCTTTTCACAGTATAAATGTACTGTAGATGATAAAAGACTTCTATTCTTTGTAATCTTTTGTTGTTCTTTGTGAACAATTCTCTCACCAAGTTTGCCACAAGTGGTGAGCCATAATCCATCTTTGCTTGCAGAGACTGAGGCTTTGGTGAATGATCCTTTTCTACCCAGCCATGATTCCCTCACCTGTTTTCAGATCATCAACATTTCAAAATGGCCTAACTTAAATATTCTATAAATATATCACTCTTATTCTGAGTATGTTGCAGGAGTCAAATTTTCCGTTTGTTTATATTTACAAAATCAAATTAAAGTTGATAAGTAAAAACACTAAAAATCTTTTCTTTGAACTGTTGCAAGTTAAATAAAAGTTGAGGAGGATTAATTACACATTCTTGTTTTTATTGCATTTTTTTTTTTCTGGAAATGGGGTTTGTATGAATTTCACATCTAAAGGAACAATAAGAAGAAGTCTTACTTTGATAATAATGCCATACATTACATATTTTATCCCCCTTGCTGTCATGTACAGCCTTATCAGCACTGCAGGCTAGTATTCCTAACAATGAATGAAAGCTAATAATCGTCAGTTAGCATAATTTCAATTGAACTGGTGGCAATGGGCATTTATTCATTTTCAGCAATTTTAGCATTATTGACTGAACAATTCATATATAATTTGGGGACTAGCAAATCATTGAATGACCTGTTCTTCAAGGCAAATACTATGATGAACATGTAGCTGTTTATCCAAACTGTTGGACAATAACAGTTTATTAAGTACGTTTGCAGATATTGTTTTCTTGTCTAATCTGAAAATACATGGAAAAATTCCAAAGGAAAGATGGACCTTGTATATTTGTTCAAGTAAGTATTTATCTAACAGTTTATTTTATTTTTTTGGTTTCATGCAGTTAAAATAAGAGTGAGTTTAAAAAAAGAAATTCCACAGTGTATTTTCGTAACTAATTTACTCTCTCGAGCCTTTATATCTGCCCTTCAGCCTTATAGCTTCATTTAAATATATTCTGGCAGCCAACATGTTTAACTTCAAAAGAAAAAAAAAGCAGACAAGCGCAATGCTGACAAGACCTCCACAGTAAAGTACAGCATATAGTCCCCTGTGACAGATTCCCCGCCAATCTGTTAGTTTATAAATTAACACTTCACTATAGGTGAGTGTATGTGACACGCCTAGTGTGGCTCTGCCTCCAGCTGTCCACGGCCATGACGCCTCTAGAGCTTTGTAAACAATTAAGGTGCTGGAGCACAGGTTGACATCTGTGTATTTAAATGTAGTGCTCAGGAAAAACTGGCATCAATGAAGGGGAACAAAATTCTGGAATGTCTTGCTCATGTAAACACAGTAACATTCCCATTTTATCTTAGAATCACTCATCTGTTGCTGCACAATTTCTCATCCCGATCAATGGCTAGACAACCAGGTCAGTGCACCTCCACAACGCCATGTTTTGAGGGGTGTTCCTGATATGCAGTGGTTAGTACCTAACAAAAGTGGTCCAAGGAAAGAGAATGCAAGCAGTGAAGTGTGCCCAAAGCTCATTAATGTGCAAAGGGAGCAATGGCCATTTCCTCTGCCACAATGCCACAGAAGAGCCACTGAGCACAAAAACGTTGGCTATAATACAATGGTGTCAGAAAACACAATGCACCAAAGTCAGGGCTGTTTTAGCAGCATGACCAAATAATTAGGAAAACACACACGCACATGTGCGCACACACACACACACACACACACACACACACACACACACACACACACACACACACACACACACACACACACA
>JBBPDA010000081.1:3991245-4001545 GCA_037974385.1 Arnoldichthys spilopterus | reverse complement strand
TTATTGCTATCCGGTGTCGACCAGAGGAGGATGGGTTCCCCCTTCTGAGCCTTGGTTCCTCCTGAGGTTTCTTCCTATAGCTAGGAAGTTTTCCTTGCCTCTGTCGCCTTTGGCTTGCTCTTCGGGGGCTCGGACCCGGTTTCTGTAAAGCTCCTTTGTGACATTGTCAGTTGTAAAAAAAGGCTATAAAAATAAACTTGACTTGACTTGATCTGAGTGAACTAGACTGGACTTGAATAAAACTGGAAGTACTGTAAAATTACACAAGAGCATTCTTCACACTTATATGTCATTTAAAAAATGGGGTTCTAATACTGCTCCCCATTTTGCACAAAGAACACCATTTTTTATTGAATAATATACATTGGTGACAGCATCTGTACTGCTTTACTGTTGGTCACATCTCTAAGTCTGAAGTTCAGCAATTTCTTATTAACCAAAAAGAATAGAAAAGAGGAGAAAAGAACCAAAAAAAAAAAACCAGTACCTGTGTTACTTAATACAGGATGCACTTAATTTCTCAGTACTGAAGAACTCAAAATGAGAAGAAAAGAACAACAAAAAAAAAACAGTTCCTGTGTTATCTGATGCCGGATGCACTTAGAGTTGCTTAGTACTAATGGAGCATTCTGAAGCTATTATTTTTGCCTATTTTTACTTTTCCTTAAGGCATGGGCTTAGGCTACTCTGCCTACCTCTGTTCAGGTTCTCTTAACAAAGTCTAACAAATGACGCTAATGTCGTCTGACGTTTATCTTAATTTGCATATTTTATTTATTACTTTACAAGCTTTTTTTGTACAAGACAGTTAGTTTATTATAGTTTAGATATAAATCTGAAAATAAGCCATTTTTAATATAAAAGTCTGATGTATTATTTATTTATGGGCTTGTTCTATTGTTTTTAGTGACTATTGTTTACTTATTTATGACACTGTGCAAAATGCTGCACTCATGTTAAAAAAGATTGTGTTACAGTCTAGTGAATCTTCTGAATACTTTTTGTTGTGTTCATGCATTTGAAAGTCTTGACATGACTCTACGGCACACTGCTGTCAAGATGGTGTTTCTCCTTTCATAAGGATGCGTCATTGGCCTATACGTTTCTTTTCTTATGGTCTTCCCGTACAGTGAAGGAATTTTTGATGTGTCCCCGCTGTACATCGTCAAATGACCTTTAATTAATGTGTATTCACTGGCCACTTTAGTAAAAACAACTAGTTTGTAGCTCCACCTTGATGATGGAACCGTAGAGACCGTAGGCCCCTGCACAATTTGAATAAGTAATAGCCCTTCATTAGTGATAAGGTTCTGACCACAGACCACTCTTGGGGGGATAATTGTAGGCAGCCTAAATTGGGTACTTATACAAGTGACATACAGCTTGTTTTGTAAAAATGAAATACACACAACCATGTCACTATCATGTCAGCATTACTGCTGTGCCTGAAAATGATCCACTTCTCAAACAACACCCCTGTGTTCAGAAAATGACCAGTGAGGAACAGAGCAGAGGCTGGCTGACACATTGTGCAAGACATCAGATGGTGCACAGTGTGTAATTTTGCATCTACTGTCAAAAAAAAAGTTAGGCTGCCCCAGGTGTATATATATATGTATGGCATACCTTTAATCCTGTATAAACTTTTTTCACTAATTTTTCCCATGTCCCAACTTTAGTATGTTGCTGGTATCAAATTTAAAAATTTGTTTATATTTACAAAATACAATTAAGTTGGTCAGCCAAAATATTAAGTTAAGTCTCTGTACTTTCATCAGTTAGGTTCAAGAAAATGCATTACGTGTTTAATTACAAATGTATTACATTTAACAAAATTTTCCAGCCTTTTCAGAAACAGGGTATGCAAAAATAATAATAAATAAATAGATCAATCTGATGCACACTTCTGCATTTGATCTGGTTTGGTAATAAATCTGTAGAACCCCATGGTGTCTATAGACCATACCCTGCTGACACAAGCTTCCTCTTTGCTTCCTCTTTTTTGTGTGACAGTTCCACACAAATTATTGCATCCTCTTTAGTCATCCTGTATGGTACTCAATGTTTACTTGAAACTTTTAACTTTAGAAACGATTTTACTTCAAAATGGTTACTAACCAGTAATTGGACACGCCAGGCAAAAACAAAACCAGATTTATTTCAAGACCATTTTCTACACTCAGAGAACAATGTGAGTATGCCATTAATAGCCATTAAGTCCATGTAAACATAATTTTCTTACGTCCTAGACCTATTATACAGCTGCTATAATTAAGGCTCATCATTCAGAAACTGCTACAATGTACTTTATAAAGACCATCAATTTTAAAGTCATGTTGTTTTGAAAACCAGTAATCAAAATGGGGCTCCAGTGTATTTGTACAGTTTATAGATTATAGTATTTGTGCAGTTATTTGTATTTGCATTGTTGCATTGTTAAATTTTCCCTCAGGATTAATAAAGCCTGTATGTATGTATGTATCTATCTATCTATCTGTCTATGTGGGCTCTTAGGCTTTAACGGGTCTATGATAAAGTTAGGCTAATTGGCAATAGTTCAGTAACTTAATTGGGTATTAAAAAAGCCCCCAGAGAGTCCCAGAGTCTCTCAGAAGTAAAGATTAGGAGGGGTTCACCCCTCTTTCTAAGACTGTGCAATCAAATACTCCAGTAATTTAAGATTAAAGCTCCTCAATGTAAAAAAGCAAAGAACTTAGGAATTTCTTTATCTACAGTATATATCATTAAAGGATTTAGAGAATCCGGATAATTCTCTGTATACAAGGGACAAGGCAGAAACTACACTGATCAGCCATAACTTTAACACCACCTGCTTAACATTGAGTAGGTTCCCCTCATGCTGCCCTCATTTTTTTAAATCACAGTAGTTCTTTTGTGGGATCAGACCAGACAGGCTAGCCTTTACTCCCCATAAGCATCGGTGAGCCTTGGGTGCTCATGACCCTGTTGCCATTTCACCAGTTGTCCTTCCTTGGATCACTTTTGTTAGGTACTACTGCATAGCTGGAACACTGTACAAGACCTGCTGTTTTGGGTATGCTCTGACTCTAGCCATCACAAAAAAGCCAAAGTGACTTAAATCCTTACGCTCCCCTATTTTTCCTGCTTCCAGCACATCAACGACAAGATGTGACTGTTCACTTGCTACCAAATATATCCCACGCCATCAGTAAGGGCCATTGTAATGAAATAAGTAGATAGTCAATGTTATTCACTTTACCTGTCAGTGGCATTAATGTTACGGCTGATCAGTAAAACTATACTATATACCTGATATGGACAAAAGTATTTGGACTGGTCTCTTAATCATTGAGTTCAGGTGTTTAAGCTATACTCATTGCCAGAGGTTTATAAAATCAAGCATCTAGCCATGCAGTCAGTTCCAGTACTTTACAGGATTTAGAGTAAGTCAGTTCATAAAATTTGTTAACTGCTTGATAATCCAGCTGTGTCATTATTCAAAAAGTGAAAACGTACAGAAACAACAAAAATTTAACCACAAATTGGCAGACCATAAAAAATATTAGAGCAGGGTAAATAGCAAATGAGAACTTTATCTGTGCAACTGTAAAGTTTGGTAGAGGAAGAACAATGTTATGGTGTTGTTTTTCAGAGGTTGGGCTAGGCAACACATGTTGCAGCATTACTGTACCCCAGTGTGCAAAGCAAGGTCTATAAAAACATTTTAAAGGAAAGCGACTATTTGTCAAACACATGGAGCAGCATAGTGCGATGGTACCTTGCTCAGGGGTACCTCAGTGATGCCCGGGGCAAGTTCCTTACTGCTAGGCCGCCACTGTCCACCACTTTGTGATGTTTTCATTTATTGTAAGCACTTACCTAATTCCCTAATTACTTAATTCCCCCACACACCAAAATCTTGTGGAACGCCTTCCCTGAAAAGTGGAAGCTATTATAGCTGCAAAGGAGGGACGCACTACATACTGATGCCTATGGATTTAGAATGATATCTAAACACAGTTCCTGCAGGTGTAATGGCCAGGTGTCCCAATACTTTTGTCCATATAATGTATATAAGTTATACTGTACCACAGATCTTATTTGTTGTCTTTAGACTACTTTCAATCAAATATGGGTATAAAGTATATGCAGTTCTGTTTTTATTCACATATTACATAGAATCCCAACTTTTTGCAAACAGGGTTATAGTTGGGAAACACTGGTATAGGATATGAAATGTTTCCACATGGTGACACAAATAGCAGATGAAAATGAAGGCCAAATGCTATGCAAGACAGTGTCACTGTTTAGTATTTTCCCTGTATTTAAACAGCCCATTTATCTCCAGCAGGTGGTAAAACTTAACCAGTAAGGTAAAACCTGTTATGCAAGTGCAGAGAAAACACAAAATTGAATGAATTGGGTCACCCTGTAATAGAGTTATGCAAACCAATTCCAACTGGTCAGCTTCCAATCAAACAAATATCGCTAAACTACAGAAGGCATCAGTCACTAGGTCAGAACAGACCTTTCCATGCTTCGCCCACGAGTGTGTTCTTTTGGTAGCAACTGTTGTGGGGTTGGACAGGCTTCACAGAATGTTGGTAAAAGTCCCATTCGACCTAAATAGAAATTGCAGCACAATTTTTTGTCAACATTCCTAAATTCCCAATGTGTTATTACATTTAAAATAAAATATAAAATGAAATATACTTGAAATATATTCATCTATATTAAAAAAAAGTAAATTTTACATCAATAAATAAAATAAAACATACCGAAGCACACCTAAACAAAAATATTGTTTATTTTCTTATTAACCAGCCCTACTGTAGCAGAAGTTGTATTAGCATGTGTTATACTTTATAACTGAAAAGCACAGTTCGGGCTCCTTTATGTGTTGGCTCTGTCATCAGAACATTGCGAGTTTGATGCCCATCTGTTGGCTGGGAATGTGCTTGCGTAACCCTCCAAATAACATCTTGTGATTAGCTGCAACATCATAGTCCAGCTTGGTAGCATATCATTCTGTAAAACAGCACAATAATTTTGATTCAACCTCGCAACAGCTGCTATAAAAGAATGCATTTGTGGATGAGACCATGGATAGGTGACTTACTAGATGCTGCTAAAGATGGAAGATCAGAAAGAAGCACAATTTTTTAAATAAGTGCAGGACTTTAGATGTTTTGAGATGAAAGGAACACTCCACTTGTAAAAATGTTCATATATTCTTTCTAAATTGTGCGGCATATGAGTGGAAAGTGTTTTGTCGGTGGTAGTGACAAAAAAAAGTGTCTCATTCAATCTTCCCCATCTGTCATGACATACACAGCAAAAAGATGGAGAGCACTCCAAACACCAGCTCGCTCAATGGACTAGGCTTCTTGACTGTGGGCAACACATGTGGAATAGACTTCAAGCAAGACAGCATCTTCCTTCCTGTCTTGTATGGCATCTTTTTCATCATTGGTACACCCCTAAATCTTGTGGCTCTTTTCGGACTGTATCGGTTGCTCAAGTCAGAAAACGTGTTACCTGTGTATGTCATCAACCTGCTACTTGCTGATCTCATCCAGCTATTGACCCTTCCCCTGTGGATCGATTATTATGCCAATGAGCACTATTGGCGCTTTGGGCCACAAGCGTGTCAGTTTATGGGCCTTTGCTTCTACATCAGCATCTATGCAGGGATCTTCTTTATGTGCATCATTGCGCTAGAGCGTCACCTGGCCATAGCCAGGCCTCTAAAGTTCCAGAATTTCCGGCAGATGAAGTGTGCCTGGCTCATAGCGCTCGGCGTTTGGGTCCTAATCGCTGTGCCACCCACAGTGGCCTTCGACAAACTCTTCCCAAAGCAAAATTACACCCTCTGTATTGAAAAGTATCCTTCAGAGGGCAATTTCATCATCTACAGGCTGATTACTTTACTCCTGTCCTTCATCATACCCCTCAGTTTCATCGTCGGCCTCCACCGGCAGACCCTCCGGTCGCTGATGGCAATCAACTCTCTTTTGTCCGAGGAGAAGAGGCGTATCCAGGGGTTGCTAACCCTCCTGGTGGCCATATTTGTCATAGTGCTGGGACCCTATCATTTCATCGGATGTGTGAAGTACCTCGGGCTGCTGACCCACAGCCAAGTGTGTGAGTGGGAGAAGGCTCTGTTTGTACCTTATCAGCTGGGGAGAGGTTTGTTAAGCCTGAACAGCCTGCTTGATCCCGTGCTCTATATGTTCCTGCGGAGTGATTTCCGGGTGCTAGCAGGACGCTACTTGCCCTGCATGAGAAGGTTAAGACAGAAGTCATCCTGTGCCTCATCAGACCAGCTGGAGAGACCAACAAACTCCACACAGGACTGAGAGCAAGGTCAGGAGCATGTAACCTAAACATGAAAAGTAAAGACCATGATCTTGTTTGCAGAATGGCTCATATTAGTACCACTAACATGGTTTTGGATCGACTACTGTGTATTATTTAGCTGTTGGCCAAAAGTGATAATGAATAAGAGACTTTCAAGACTTTTTAAGAACATTTACTTTTCTTTCATTGGTCACAATCTGCTGGAACCCTGCAACACAGTAATGGCATAAGTATGCTATATATTGGGGCTGTGGTGGTGTAAGGGTTAGGGAGTTGCCCCTGTGACTTGAAGGTTGCCTGAACAAAAAAGGTTAAAAGAAAAAAAAAATGCTTATTTTTGAATGAACTCCATTCTTTTTAATAAACACTTTTCACTTTTATTCTACAAATAGCTCCTTTAAATAAATAAAATGCCATAACTTATTTTTGTGCACATAGAAAAATCATAATTATCTTGATAATTAACCAATAACGTCAGAATTCAAACTGTGGTTTAAAAAAGTGAATGTTTAAAAAAGTTTCTATGTATATATGAATGAGGCTGCTTCCATTGTTTAATTTAGTAGCCTAAATAAATCAAATTGCTTTCATGTGTGTTATAATATAAATAAATCCTTTATGTATTAGCATGTCTGAGACTGAATTAAACTGATTCCAGTCATAGCAGGGAATCTATATAATGAGCATTAACAACTGACAGGTGAAATGAATAACACACAAATGATTATCTCAGGACAATGGCACCTGTCAAGGGGACTTGATATTTTAGGAGGAAAAGTGAACAGTTTAGTTCTTAAAGTTAATGTGTTTGAAGCAGAAAAAATTGGTAAGCATAAAAACCTAAATAAGCCACATTGTGATGGCTGAACGACTGGGTGACTACATCTCCAAAACTGCAGATCTTGTGTGTGACCTGGGAAAGAATCATGAGCGCCCATGGATCACTGATTTGTGGGGAGCAAAGGCTACCTTGTCTGGCCCTGTCCCATAGAAAAGCTACTGTAGCACACAAAGTTAGCAGTGTGTGTCTCCACTTTCTTAGCCAACCTTGAGAAAAACTTTCACATCACAAGTCATCAGGAATTGCATCAGCATTAACGAATATGAGCAGTTCACTTTGTGATTTCATTTTTTTCAACTTTAAGGGAAACCATTTGGTTTGGCACATTTAAAAATAATGTCAGGGCATCTGTTTATGAAGAAGCACAATGTTTCTTAACATCAGTCACAATGATTTCGCTTCTCTCAAGAAGAACGCAGAGGCAGCATATGGTGCATTTGGACTTCCTCAACATGCAACTGTCACATCACCAAAATTTTTGTGTTCAAGTTGTAACTTGGGGCAGTTGGACAGGTGACATCATTGTTTTAAAAAAATACATATTATTGTTTGCTAATTGGTAGAGCCTGCCAGTTTACTATGTTATAATCCTTTACATGCATCAAAGTACAGGCTTTAAAGTGTCACTTATATAATTCCCTCATATAATTTGGTAGGTGACACTGACCATGCACGTGATCAGTAAAAGCACTGGCTGGAGAAAATATCTACTTTTTACTCATTTACACTGGATTACAGCGTAATTTCACTTTGTGCCTATCAGAGACAGCACCTGGACTGCTTTGCTGTTAGTCACACCTGCCACTTTTGAGCTTTTAGTGTAAAAGGACCTCAAAAACGGCATCTGTTGATAGAACTAATTGATGCTGGGTTGTTCCACTGCAGTTTTAAAGAACATTTCTATTTACTCGTATTCAGGTTGTTGATTTTTCTAGGCTACTTTTACCTCAGCCAAGTAATGATGATTGGTAAAACTGCACTGAAAAGCAAAATTCAGAAAGAAATAATGAGCACATCAAGAACCTGGGATAGACAACACACGTATAAAGGTTCATTTCAACAAGCAGTTGTCTGTTTCGGCCAATTAATGCCATTTCACCTCAAAAGTGTTATGACAACTTACACTTGCTGGAACAAATCTTAAAAAAGTGTTATGTAGGTGTTGTATGGTTTTAGAAATGCAGGTGATCAGTAAAATGTTACTTTTAGTTAGGAGTTAGGCTACATAACATAAAATAGCCTACACATTCTTACCACAAGGTCAGATAAAATGCTTGTGGACTTTCCCCAAAGTGGCAATAGATATATCTGGTATTTCCTGACTTCACCCTAGAAAGAAAGAACAACACTCCAGCAGTGGCTAGTTCCTCCTTACTCAGGCCTATTCTTACCACCATGAGCATTTCTGGCTTTTCTGCTTCTTCTTTCTTTTCTTTTCGAATTCTTGTGGATCATTTAAGAGGTGCACACTAGAGTGATGATCTAAGAAGTGCAGCACATTATGAAAACAGATCTGTGCATTTATTAAATCCGAAGGTAGTTTCCTGAATATTGATGAAGGCTGGTCTTGGATGAAATTGCACCGTCTGTGGTAATTCTCCGATGAAAATCCTATGACTACTAATCTCTTTCCAGATCACAAGCTCTAAATAGTCCATAACATTGTGAAGAGGGAAGAGAAAAGGGTTCAAATATGCTTAAAATTAGCATCTGGTAATGCTACAAGTTCTGGAAGCGTTGCTTGTGGCTTAAGACTAATCTGGCATTTCCTGATCATTACTTCCTCTTAGTGATGAACTGCCGAACGCCAGCAATGGCCAATTCTCCCTGACTCAGCCTTATTTGGCAAAGCAATTTCCCGCCAATGCACGGAATGTAACAGGATGGTCCCCTTAAGAAATGCAAGGCATGCCATTTAAGCTTGACACATTTACAGGAATTGAGGAAGATAATGCTCCCAGAATACGAAAATGACATGCCATGTTTCTGCACCTTGCCACACAGCTCATGCTCTTTGACTGCACACTCGCTTGCTGTGCATTTTATGTATTTGGATTACCCTCATGCAGTTTACAGAAGAAGGAAAGAAACATTCACTTTGTCTTTTTTAGCTGTGAGGTAGTTAAAATGTATAGCTTCCACCATTAAAAGCCCCACATCATAAAAAGTTAGCAACACATTCTCCACCCAGTGCATATAATGACAATAAGCAGCAAAAAAAGCCCAATTTAAATGCAGTGGTGTGACATTACAAGTGCAGTGGTGTAAATCACAAGTACAGTCATTATGCAGTCCAATCTGATTATTTTATTTTATCAATGATTTAATACATTTTCGATACATTATAATTTGATGCAATGCGATTCAGTTTATATGGCTTGATACTGGGGTCTGCAGTGCCCATATGATGACATTTCACACAGTCTGCTGCATTTCTATGAACTCAAACATGCAAACTAATCACAATTTGGACATTTTATTTTTAAATGTCAAATACAGAAGTTAGAAGCCAAAGCAACTTCTCAGTACAATACTGCACACAGTAAAACATCATGCCACACATTCAGTAGGTCTCACCTGGACTATACACCTTACTCCACCACTGTACTTTATTCCTATACTAACTCAACTTTTGAAGGCAGTCTAATGCAGTGGGCATTAGACTGCCTTCAAAACTGAACTGATCTATCTGCACATTTCCATCTGCACTCCTGATCCATTTGCACTCTGCTAATTGCACATCTAGTCTATCTGCACTTCCTATATTCTGTATATTCCTGCAAATTACTTATCTGTGTGTATTTTTCCTCCGTCATTAGCAATAACTTTACTTGTATAAAGTGTAATTTAGTTAGCTCTCTGACGGAGAGGACTGCAGCGTTAGAAGTGCGCGTCCAGACTCTAATGAGGCATAGTGACAGTGAGAACAGCATAGCAGGTGAAAGTTTGGATGCCTTAGGCGAAGTTAGCGACCACCCTGCTCCGGCGTTAGATTCCTCACAGCGGGGAAATTGGGTGACGGCTCGGCGGCATAGAAATTGCAGAGCCTCTAAGGCTCGCCCACCAGAGCACCACTCCTCTCCAATTCACGTGTCAAACAGGTTTGCTCTCCTCAGT
>JBBPDA010000081.1:3980381-3991145 GCA_037974385.1 Arnoldichthys spilopterus | reverse complement strand
GTTTATCAGTACATTACAGAAAATAATGAACTTTATCACAATATGCTAATTTTTTGAGAAGGACCTGTATATATATAGTTTTTACCACCTTTTTATCAGATTACCTTGGGTGCTTTGAAAAGTGTCTTTAAATAAAATTTATTTTTTTATTATTATTAATTACATTCATTTCTGGAGTGCCTCAGAAATAAGTGTTTCTTCATTTTTCTGCAACTATTGTCAGCCCAGTCTGATGAGCACCTTGAATTTCCTACACAAGCCAGTTTTTTGGCATTTGACCAAGTGTAGCATTCCCTTTTTTCTTTGTTTTCTTGCAAATGTGATGCAAATTTGATACTTGCATATGTGTGATGGTATCAACTTGCAAATTTGTGAAAGTATCTTTGACCAAGAGGTATATATTAAGATTTGATACAGATGCTGCCATCAAGGCAAAGTCTTGTCCTGGGAAGTGAAAATGCACAGCATGTCACAAAGAGACAACAGCAGCCATGGAGCATTGAGCAGCTGTCTTGTAAGCCTTGTAACAAGTAACAATGATCAATAGTTCCCCTTTGCAAAACTGCTACAATTAGCATCCTCATATCCCAAATAATGTATTAAAGTATAATAAAAGGAAGTTAATGTAACATGGAGGCAAACAGGACTTTTTATGTGTATTACAGGCATCGGTTTTTGAATTTGAGTTGTCCAGTAAAAACATTAGACACATTTGCTTTGTACCTTTGTCAGCTAAATGAAGATTCAAAACAATGAACAATACACAGATTCTTGCTTTTACTGCATTTCACAAAATGTCCTAACTCTTACGTATATGGGGCCTGGATTTTACCCCATGTGGTGTTACTGATCAGATGATGTGGTATCTTGGTTGTTACTAGGATGTTGCTTGGTATAACAGATAGTTGCTAGAGATTTAATAACGAGTAGCTGTGGGATCTAAACTGGTTGTTAGGGTGTTGCTAAGTGGTTGCTTTGTTATCCTAGGTAGTTAATAAAGAACGTTGAGCATTCTTATGGGACGAATTAGACTTTAGACATTTGCTAAATGGAAACCATGCGTCTGGTTCAGAAGACAATAGAAGACAATAGCCAGGATGCTGAGGCAATGTAGCGCTGTTAAAAATATCACAAGTATGTTTTTCTTCTTTTCTGCCTGCAAGGAAATGGGTAGAAAGTATTGATCGAGGTAAAATGCTAGAGCGTTCGTTTAAGCAGGTCACAGCTGAAAACATCCCTAATTGATAAAGACTTTACAATTACAGCAATTACAGCTTGTACTGTAAAACCCAGCCAGACTTTCTTGACTTGCACTCCTTTTGAGTTTGACTCATAGAAAAAGAAAAGTGAGTCTGTCTGCTCTTTTCCACCTTTGGTGTGCCACAGTCGCCTGCCATGAAGCGGTTCCCATAGTGATGTCAGCTCTCGTTTTCTCCTCTTTCTGCCTGTTTGCATGCATCCCCGCTCCGCTCCTCCCTGGGCAGCTCTCGGCATTATGACTGATTAGCCAAACTGATTTCCTATTCCATCTCGTGTCTAAGAAGTTCAGACGTTCCATCAAACGCTAACGGAACAGAGAGGTAGCGGTGGCGGACAAGTGAGTGAAGCAGAGGCCCCCGAGGAGGTTTGAACGTTCTGCTCTTCTCCTCTGCTGATCAGAAAGAAGCACACGGATGGGTACGGAGACATCTACATAAAGCTAAAGGAAAGGACCCGGATGGGTATGGGAGCTGTCATTGTTAAAACAAAACCAAACTAAACAAAATAAAAAAATCCTAGAAATCTAGTCAGACATTCTAGGACACGTGCCATTTTTTATGAACCATGCTGCGATGTGTAGGATTTTGCAGAAGGGGAGGTGTCTCTGGAGTCAACCATGGGTTTTGCTGTCAAGCAGAAAAAAAGTCAAGGCAAGGTTTGTACAAGCCTTCACCAGTGCTATTTTTAATTCATGAGGTGATGGTCCAAAGCACAGATTTCACTGATGCTTTGCCAATTTGGCCTCATTGGAAAAATGAAAAATTGAAGTAAGCCTCAGCTTGACATTACAACACAGGAATGGCCAATCAGAACATTTACATGTGTCTGTGTAAAAGGTACAGTGACCAAAACAGCCTGTTTGATTTTAAAGGATAAAGAATAGTCCATTAAAAAATTATCATGTAAAAAATTACTGTTTTTTAATTCAGAATTATCAGTAAGGTTTTGCTGTTTCATCATGCTTGCCTAAATCTGGTGCAGGTCAATCTTTTTCTTTGCAGTGTATCAGGCCTCATCTTAATATGTAAGATGTTTTTTAAAACTGCTACCTGCTGTTGTATAAAAGTTATCTACTGCTGTGGTTTTCTTTGCTATTGTCAGGTTCGTTGGAACTTTCTGGGTTTTTTTTACCAATGCAACAATTAATTTTGTTAACCTTTTGTTTTGGTTACATCTTTGATGTGAGAGACAAGAGAAACATACTCCAAATGTAATGCCAAAGTGGGCAGTGGTGGCCTAGTGGTTAGGACACTGCCTTTGGGACCTGGAGGTCGCAGGTTTGAGTCCCGGCCCGGGTACTACTGAGGTACCCTCGAGCAAGGTGCCATCCCACTACACTGCTCCCCGGGCGCTGTTGATAGCTGCCCGCTGCTCCACGTGTGCATTTCATTGTGGTGCTTGAGTGTGTTTACAGTGACTAATAGTCACTTTCACTTCACATGTGTAAACATCTTTTTAACTTTGAACTTTGATTGCATGAATTAACAAAGCCAAATGTTCAGTTACTTTTAGTGCCATACATTTGGAAGACTATATTAGAAACAGTTGGAATATCACAGTTAAAAGAGGATTTTCTTCCACTTGTTTTTCATTTCTGCAAAATTCAATTGTTGGGATGTAAACAAACTAGTCATATCAAAGTCAATGCATTACAAAGTGCATAATTAACATTAGGGGTGTTTTTTTTTTTGGTCAGATGGTAGCTGTGAGCCAAAATGTATCTGGGAACACAAAACCACAAATGGAAGCATGAAGACACAGCTGCTGAAACAGACAGTGAAATATTTAATTGATGTGTTATCCAGAGAACGTTCAGTGAATAAGGAGGAGCAGGTAACAGTGCATCAGCTGTTGCTGTGAATTGTGTGATCGCTTTTGAAATGGTCACTATAACAAACAACACAAAAACAGAACTCTGCCAAAGAGTTTTTCACAAGAAAAAAAACAGCATGGTTCTAGTAGTTTCACAAAGAGAAATTTAAGTTCTTGGCCACTGCCAGCTGTCTTCAGTAGGTAGCTTTCTAACTCCACGTCCATGCCCTGCTGCTCTAGTGGTGCACTGTTGCACTCTTTGAAGAAACTGGCCATTGGGCTCACTCGGGGACACAGCTGGCTCAGTACTGAAGCTAAGTCTGTGTTGGATGATTTAAAACCAAACTAGTTCCAAATAACATGTCCCTTTCCTGTGGCTGTCTTGGTACCGTTAGCACGATGATAATTATGCACCTCAACCACACACTCTGCATATGTATATATGCTGATTTAGGGAATACATTTTTAATGTGCACCCCAAAATGGATAAGGGGATTTTTTCTTCTCCCTGTCAGCCTATAATAACCCCGAAAATTCACACAATAGAAACCAACTAGTGACATGCACTATATAAAGACAAGTATTCAGACAACAACTGAGGCTTTGAAGCAAATAAAATTCTTTAATTTTTTTAAATAAGCTGTCGTATTGTTGACATATTGCCTTCTGACGTTGTTGACGGTATAGTGGAGTCCATGCCGTGGTGCACATTCACACTGGTAATGATTATAGCACCGGTGTACCGCCCACTCCTAATTAACATCACTCATTTCTTTAACACCACACGCGCTTTTTACATGTTTGATCCATCAAACCCTTTGAACCATCTGTGGTTCCAGCCTTTGACACCACAGTTATAGTTCTCTTGTTCAAATACAGCTTTTAGATACCAAGTTTCACTTACAGTACGGCTCTCTTGATAAGACTTATTTCCACCTACTGCCATGGTTGTTTAGCGTTAAAGTACATTGTGTCTGAGGTATCATTTACAAACAAAATTTACTACTGATGCTGGAAATATAGTTTGGCAGACTGCACTGAAGTGAAAATGACTATTTGTCACTGTGAACACACTCAAGCACCACAACGAAATGTGACCTCTGCATTTAACTAATCATACATGCACACATGCACAAGTGGGCAGCTACCAGGGAGCAGTGTAGCGGGACGGTACCTTGCTCAACGGTACTTCAGTAGTGCCCAGGCCGGGACTCGAACCTGCGACCTTCAGGTCCCCAAGGCTTCCTAACCACTAGGCCACCACTGTCCACTGCCCAGTGCTTATGGGAGATTTATGCAAAAATCAACAAGTAGCAAACTAACAAAAATCAAACTGAACAGTCATCATGACGAGGATGCACAAGCTTTAGAAGTATAAGTTTAACCTGCTCTTAGTCTATGCTCTTCCTGCGTTCATGTGATTGTCATTTTCAGTTCATGTGATCTAACATACATAGTTATACAAGTACAACATGTAGTGAAATGTACCCTGATCGTTCCTGAGTGCATTTTTTAAAAATAAAAAAGTCATATAAGTTCTATAAATGGAAATACAATTCTCAAGAGTCAAACAAATTCCATTACTTACAATTAACTACACAAAATAATGCAATTAATCTCAATTATTTTCATCATTTGACAGCCCTACAACAAGGTCATTCAGGTAGAATAGCGTAGAATAGCCCTCCTTCTCCCCAATCATTCAACACAGTGCTAGCCAGTGTCAGTTCCTGATAGCTGACAGAACTAGCAGTGAGGGTACTCATCCAAATGTGTTGAGTTGACAAATGATGTGTGCAAGCAGCAGTTCAAAAAAGATGCAGTGGCAGGCATCACACCTTGGAGGAAGCACATGCTAGCCTTCACCTGTCCCAGTGTTGATTGCATGGTGTGAAGGTGAGATCTAGGTGGGAATTGGCCAATTAAAAAATGTTTTAGAAGCAAAAAACATTTTGGACATCTGGTTTCTATCACCGTATCAATGAAAGATTCTGATTCAGTAAGTTACCATTCTGAGTAATTGTGTTTACACTAAATTATGCAAAAAAGTGTGGAAAATCAGTGAAATTACCCTTAAACACTCGTCACTATTACATCACTGTCCACTTACTTACTAACTGCACAGAAAGGGTCATTCAGAAGATTTGAAGGTACATCTTTCTTTAGTAAAGGTCTAACTGGACTGTACTGGCTTCCTAACTAACCTCATGGTAGCACAGTTCTTGACCAAAAAACAAAACAATTCAGCACAAGCTCCAGGGTGGCTAAGAAATTGGTTCAGCACATGAGCATAGAGTTGATTTTTCTCAAGTATGCCTGTGTAAAGGCTGCAATGCTCTTTGGGACCACATCTATTTCATCTCATCAGTTTGAACCTGCACTGAGCTGGGGGGATATCAACAGCATTGCAACTGATGGTTGCCCTATGGGACCTGGCAGCAATGTCCACCTCACAATAACAGCCAGGAGTAAATTTAACACTGTCTTTGATGTTGAGCTCACTTGTACCGCATGCTCAACCCCAGCTTGCACACATTCGGCTGACCAAATGGCCAGATGTGGCCCTAATTTTGTAGCCATGTCCTTGTTTTGTGATTATTGCTGTAGAATGGTGTGCTAGGTTATTCTATAGAACTTTATAGAATGAATTTAAACATAATGGATAAACATATATGGCTTTTGCATTTTTTTGCCAGCAATGTCCTCAATCTAGTTTTCTTTTACACGTCATGCATACGCAAGTGTGATTGATTCGTAATGGTTATCCATACATGATGGATGCATGGATTCATGACTGTTGGTTTCAAGATCTTATCATCACCCTAACAAAATGTCTCTATAAACTATAACTACTTTACTTTCCATTACCACGGGGCAAAGATTGAAATGAAAGATTTTGTCAGGAGTTTGCTTCTCTATATTATATGGTTCTTGTCTGGTCTTTTAGGTATGGCCAGCTTTACAGTCACCTTAAACCTCCATATCAAGCAGGCGCAGCTGCAGCAGGGCCCCAAGCCACTTCTGCCTAATCCAATTCCTCTGCTCGTCACTTTGGGCGGCACTCAATGGAACATTATGCGAGCGGATAAACCTTTTTACTTCACATTAAAGAAGGGCTTTTTATCATTTTGTTTCTGACTTTGGCCAGGCAAATAAATTAATCAAACGCTCACAGTGTTATTTTGCAACCACAGGGGCCGCTTCACTCATCCAATTAATAATCCAGTGCTTCATTAGAGGAGATTGAGCAATGGGGAGATGGAATGCAGAGTCTTCAGGTCTTGTAGGAGAAGTGGCGAGCTGCTTTCAAAAGAAGAAAGGCTAATTGTTTTGTGACGCTAACCTTTTGTCCATGAAATTGTTTGTCTGTGGCCACAGAACTGTCAGATTACTTCGGTTCCATAATTGGTCGTCAGCTGACAAGAGACGAGGACATTCACTGAAAATTCATTGTAGCTTCGAAGTAAAGAACTGGCAAGATTGAAGTGCCTCTGAATTTTGAAGAACCGCAGACGGATTAAGCCGTGCTGTTTCCTTGGTCGCTGGACCCTTCCAAGGCTACATATGGCTGCTGGAACGACGAGTCTTCTGAGGAAAGGGGGCCGTCTCAGGCCGGGCTGAAAAACCACGCTTTGGCTAATGCGAGCCAGCCATGTTGGACATCTGTCACTCCTAATGGCTGGGAGCCTTATCCTGGCAGGCTGTTCCACAGATTCCCACCCCCTGAGAAAATTTTTTTTTCCCTTCAATATGCACAGCTCAGCCACCAAGCTCCTGCTCGACCTCGTGCCATGGGCCCCAGATCAGTCTGAGAGAAACCGGGTTCAAAAGAGGACAACAAATAAAAGAACAAAAGGACTCTTGGATTTTACTAAATATGTGCTCCGACAAATTTACACCAAATTAAATAAATGAATCATAACTAAGCCGCATAAAGCTTCAGTGAGTCTGCAAGGTTAGCCAAGCGCTACAACAAAGTGAGCCTCTCACATACTGGTACAGCACATCAGACAACAGCACAGAAAGGCTGCCTTTGGCTTTCATGAGCGGACAAAATATCCTTCTCGTCCACATCAAGAAGACCAAGATCGCCTGTATGCACATACAAAATGAAATGAAAGAACATTCCTCCTGAGAGCAACATGACCTAGTGAGCAAGACTACATACACTGAGCAGCCAGTTTAGGTATGTAGCCATTTTATCAGATATGCTTATCACTATCAGCAACACAGGGCTCAGCAGAAACTACCCACTGACTGAAAGAACATTGCTCATAGACAAAGATGAACTAAAATCTCCACTTGTACACCTGCAATATGTTTTTAATAAAATGGCTGGCAATACTGCAATGCTTAGAGGGTCCATACCTTACAATTTCACTTGTATTTTACTTTTTCTGACATTGACCAAACTTGGGTCAGTTCATGTTTACATGATTTTCTAGTCATTCTTTATCCATTAGAACTGGGATTTGGTCTTTAAGATTGATATATAGTGTTGCTTGCTCTCAGTACTTGGTGTGACCTCCTTGTGCAGCAATAATTGTTTGTGGTAGACTGCTGATCAGTCCTGCACATTGACTCGGACGAATTTTAACCCATTCCTCCATACAGAACAGCTTTAACTCTTGAAGGCTGGTGGGTCTCCTTACATGAACCGCTTGCTTTAGGTCTTTCCTCAACATTTCAGTTGGATTAAGGTCAGGACTTTGACCTGGTCCTTCCAGAACATTCACTTTATTCTTCTGTAGAATGACTTGTGTGTTTTGGATTGAGTTCTTGCTGCATGACCCAGTGTCTCTTGGGATTTAGTTCAAGAACAGATGTCTTGACATTTTCCTTTAGAATTCTCTGCTATATTTCAGAATTTACTGGTCCATCAAAGATGGCAAGCCAGCCAGGTCCAGATGCAGCAAAACAAGTCAAGCCAGAACACTCCGACCATCATGTTTCACAAATGGGATAAGGTTCTTATGCTGGAATGCAGTTTTTCTTTCTCCAAAAAGTTCTATTTTTGCTTTATCCCTCAACAATCCAATTCTTTGCCACTACCATGTCGATGTCAGTATTATGCCACTATAATTCACCATTCAAATAATTAAAAATTATGATTTTAAGGTGGCCCCTTTCTCTTGATAAGTAGGGTGAAGTGTGATTTTCTGAAAACAAAATAGGCTACACACAGTTTTGAAGAACTTTCTAATAAAATCATGAATGAGTTCAGGTACAAAGTAGCTATATCTAAGAAAAATAGCAATTCAGATTATGGCAGCAATGAATCATGACTATCCCTTTAGTTCAGGCCCTAAATATAAAAACACCATCAAAAGTGAGCAAAAGGAAGAAATCAATTGTAATGCAAATTTGATTTAGTGCCCCTACTGAGTTCCAGTACTACTTTAGAACCAAGTAAACAGTATTGCACATATTTTGGCTGTTCTTTTAAATTATATGTGCAGACATCTGAAGTTTGTGAAATTAGATTAGATTTTAGACATTCGTAGAGTCATTGTTTCAGTAAAAAGTAAAAAGTAAAAAGAAGCCACTCTTTACTGCCTGACAGAAACCCAGTGGTTAAATTATCTTGGACTTTCAGAAGTTCCGAATTCCTCACAAAATTAGTGTTATCAATTGGAATTCACAACAGGATTGATGTTCACTCTTGTTCCTAATTATGCTGGTGTTTAATCATATTTACAGACATATTTAGAATTCAATCCAGTGCCCAAAGCTTAAATAATAGGATAGTTCTTAGCTATAAATGTTTAGATACCACTAAGAAGAAACTGACTGGATAATTTTACTCTGGGCAACAAATTAAACATGTTGTTTCCAACCAAATACATGATGTTATGTTATAATGAAAAGAGAGAAGTACTGTGGTACTTCCCAAGTTTAAATAGAAAAATGATTCTCCTGAATACAAAATACTAAATATGTATTTTTCCAATTCCCAGAAACCATTAGACCTTTTCATAAGGCTTAGCAGGCCTCTAGTTCATACTGCAGTACACTGCAGTATAATGCACAAACAACTTTACAACCAGTACACAACAGCAGAAAAAAAAACACAGTAAAATTGCATGACAAGACCCAACCCTGGTCCACCTCTGCAGTACTTTCTCGACACATCACAAGTGCAGGGATCCCTGTGGTTTAAATGTCGCTGGAAACACTTATTTGAGCTGACACAATTAACTGGCAATCATGTGGATGAGCGGAAGGTACATCTGACAGGGGAGTGCGACGATGAGCTGTTCCAGCACACTCACCTGGGCATCCAGCTTAGCATAAACAAACCAGAACTGCAAAGGGCCCATATGGGACCTGAAGTCCTCTCATGCTCTCTGTGCAGAAATGAAAGCCAACATGAGCCATTCTGGTGGGTTGTTTGATGTGCTGTAGCAGCATGTGAGGGACCAACTTTGCACTTTGCACTTGGCTAACCTTGCAAATTCAATGAAGCTTAATATGGCTTGATAACTGTTCTCGTATATATTTGCTTTGGTTCAAATTTAAAAGAAAAAAAACTTATGAAAAAAAAAAACATATGAAAACAGCATTTGACCTTTACACTGTGGGAACAGTTTATGACAAATGGACTTACACAAATGCTCATTACATCAATGTACATTAGAGTTAAGATAACAAAAAGCCACAAAATAAAACTAGTAACAGGTGACGTAAAAAAAACATTGGCTGCCTTGTGATCTCATTATAATGGCACCAGGTGGGATATAACAGGCAGCAAATGTAGAGCCAGTTCTTAAAGGTGAAAGAATCTGGAAAAACTTAACAAGTCCCAAATTTTGATGGCTAGACCACTGAGTCTGTGCATCTTCAAAACAAGTCTTGTAAAGTGATTCCAGTAAGTAGTTAGTACCAAAGTGGTTCAAGGATGAATGACTGGTTAACCAGCAATAGGGTCATGGGCATCTAAAGGTTAGAGATGCCTGTCTGGTACAATCCTACATATGAGCTGCTATAGAACAAAACCTTAACTCTGGCAATAATTAAAGGGGGCCAAAGAAACAATGCACTACAGTGTGCTTAAGACTGTATGTATACAGTACTCATCAAAAGTTTTTGGTAGCCAAGAAGATTGTTTAAATGTTATTTTGACAGTTTGTTTGGCAGCAAAAACCTTATATAACATAAAAGGCGCATAGCAATATAAAGAGCCCCAAGAATTAGGCTATGTAGCAGTGGAACTGCATTTTATGGAGTGAGGGAAACCTGTCCAATATGGGATGAGTTGGAGTGGCATTTGCAGTGTAGAACAACTCATCTAACATTAGTACCTGACCTCACAAACAGCAATTTTCCAACATTTAGTGTGAAGTCTTCTAAGAGAAGTAGATGCTTAAACAGAAGAGGAAACAAACTCCAAAATAATCCTCTTAATTCTGGAAGAACAAGATTGGACAATTAACATTAGGGACAGTGCATTGGACTACATAACATAACAGTGCAATAATAATTTTTATTACTAAACATGAACACGACTGTAAAAGAAACCAGTGCAATAATTCACTAAACTTCTCAAAACTATTTATTATGTGTAATACCCATGGAATAATTACTATAATTACCTACTGTGCAATAACAATTACTAACAATCACTTATTTTTGCTACATCCCAATATGTATCAGTACTCTGTGTTGTTTTTCATCCCACAACCATTTATATAT
>JBBPDA010000081.1:3960690-3980281 GCA_037974385.1 Arnoldichthys spilopterus | reverse complement strand
ATCTATCTATCTATCTATCTATCTATCTATCTATCTATCTATCTATCTATCTATCTATCTATCTATCTATCTAACAAGGGTCTATTCTTTTGGCCATTTAAGCATACGGGAGAACAAGGTAAAACCAAAAATGTGTTGAAAATGCATCATTTTGACATAGAAAAATCAACAAAATATGTAATTTGACAAAACTTCTGCATATGACTGTATACACGTGAAATGCATGACATTGTGACAATGACAAAGATAATGACGGAAATGCTTTTAATCATGATATGTGAAAAAAATGACATTCTATTAGTACCAAAGTACAGACACAATGCCATTGTTTCTGACCTTTATGTCAAGGGATCTATTGATTAAAATAATGCTCCCAAGAAATGTTCTAAAAAGGGGTCAGTCTTTGGGCAATGACCTTAACACAGGTCTCTGGTTCTTTCAGCGGTATCCATCCCACCTCAATACTACTCCACACTAAATTCTCCCCCTGAAGTCTTGATGAGGGGCCTGAGTCTGACAAGCTGACTCTTGGGTTTGCATGATGCAAACTTGTATTCTTACTGAGAGGCAAGCTAATTCTACTTATCTCTTACTCACCTCCTGCTCCTGTTTCACTGTTGTCAGCTTTCCAACATACACCTTCAAACAGCCCCAACCCTCAAATTGATTTAAAGCAGCAAGAGCAATGCAAAAGCGTCTGTGTCTGAAATACAGAGTATTCTCTTTATTTATTTATTTCCTCTGTTGTCTGGAGGTTGTAGAATGGATCTTTTGCAAATGGGCCTTAACCTTCTGCTTGTAGAGGTGATTATTAATGCAACCAGTTCCTGCCAGAGAATCTGGCCCAGAATCCTGGAGTCTGGATGCCTGGGGTTTTGGGCCCAGGTCCAGCAACAGCAACAGAATCCTGGGTGGTGTGTGTGTGTGTGTGTACGCGTGTGTGTTTGGGAGGTAGTGACAGTGTTGGTCCTGTCAGCTGCAATATCTCTAAACCAATACATTCCCAAGTGACAGAGTGTTGGCTACAAAAAGCCTTCTCTTTTTAAATGCGGGCCAATGAAGCTTTTTAACAGTCCTATTGTGACAGTTGACTGTGGCCAAGGCTGTCCTGGGCAGATTTAGCTGCCTGCCTGCCTGATGTGATTCTGTTAAGGTGCCCAAGACAGAAAATGTGAATATTATTCCAGCCGTGTGATCTATTAAAGGGGCCTGTATTCGGAAATAATCCTTTTATTAAATATAAACCATTAAAGAAAGGCGGGTGTGGGGTGGGGGTGGGGGGACAAAAGTGATTCAATATCTGGGAACAGAAAAAGCTTTGGCACCCTCTGGTGTTAACTTTATTTTCTTGTCTTATCCTGTTGCGACACGAGCCTGCAGGGGTAAAAACAAGGAGACTCTGGCCAGGTTGCAATATTACTGAGCACGAAGAACGCCACAGAGAACGAAACGGAGGAATAAACGGTTACTGAGTCAAAGCAATGATGAAAAAGTACACACGCAGCAAGAGCCCTCCAGTCCCCCACCTCCTCCCAGATGCATGCCATTAGTCTCAATTAAATCAGCTGCAACTCAAATGTTCATGCATGAAGTGCAATTTACATTAGAACCGGACTGCGCACTGCACACGGGAGAGCCCACTTCAGGAGCAGCTCTATGCACATATCCGAACCTGCTGCGCATTAAAATCGCATTGAGAATCAATGTTACTGTCTCAACTGACTGCCTCCCCGAAGCCTTGCATCTGTTTCCCTGGCTCTCGCGGGGTCATGGGTATTTGTTGAGGCTAATTATTATCTGTCAGGGCATGGTGAGGCAGAGCAGACCACGGTGTGTGTCCATCCAAGGTGATATCAGGCTGCATTTAATTTATTGGCAATGAGCCCTACATCCAACCCCCAAACTCCACTCCCCCTCCACGCCCCCACCCATCCCCCCCAGCTGAGCCCAGCCATGTGCAGTAGCATTAGACCATGATTTTCATATCCAAACAATTCGACTAACAGATTCTGCATTTTCCCAGCCATGTTTTGGATAAAATTCAGTTTCGCACATTTTTTTTGTAAGCACTTGATACGCCAAGACTGAGTTCAGTTATAATTTATTTGTGTAGTTCTCAGAGCAGTGTTAGGCAATTCTGGCCCAAAGCCCTAGGCGAGACCAGTCTTCCTTAGGCTGACACCAGTTAGTACAATAATAATGCAAGGATCAATTAGAATTATGAGCTATTTAAAAAAAATGGCTGAGGTACATACACTAGTCATTGCATTTCGTTCTACTGAAAGAGGCCACTGCCTTTATGCTGTTGTCATAAAGGGGAGTGGTATATGTCAAAATAACATCTATTTGAATGCGAGGATCCAAGCTTTCCCAGCAAAACGCTGCCTAAATCATCACACCGTCTCTGCCGGCTTGCCTTCTTCCCATTGTGCATCCTGATGCCATCTCTTCGCCAGGAAAGAAATGAAACATGCACCCGTTCATCCACGTGACATAAAAACCCATGTGGTCCATCAGACCAGGTCACCTTCTTCCAATGCTCCAAGACCCAGTTCTGATGCTCACATGCTTTGTAGGTGATCTCAGCAGTGAACACGGGTGAAAATGGGTTCTCTGAGTAGTCTGGGTTTACAAAGCCCCATATGCAGCAATCTGCGATGTTCTGTATGGCACTTTTCTGTCCTTTACCAGTAGCCCTTTTTCAGCAATATGTGCTAAAGTAGGTCTTCAGTAGGATCTGACCAGACAGGTTACCCTTCACTCCCCAAATGTATTCATAAGCCTGGAGTGCCCATGGTCCTGTAGATGCTAACCACTACATACCAGCAAGAACCCAGACCTACTGCTTTGCCACTCAAATCCTTATGCTTGCCCTTATCCCTGCTTGCAACACATCATGGCTGATTGGCGCATAGTGAAAGTGAAGTGAAAGTGACTATTTGTCATACCACAACCTCTGCATTTAACCCATCACACGTGCACACGTGGAGCAGCGGGCAGCTATCAACAGCGCCCGGGAAGCAGTGTAGCGGGACGGTACCTTGCTCAAGGGTACCTCAGTAGTGCCCGGGCTGGGACTCGAACCTGAGACCTTCAGGTCTCAAAGGCACTAGGCCACTACTGCCCACTAAAGAAGGCTTTGGAGAATGCGGGCAAAGTGATTAATAATGAATGATGAAGGAGATGTAGGTTTCCTATTTTTAAACAAACATATTCAGACATGTTCGGTGCCCAAAAAAACTGGAACTACAACAATAATGTAGCTAATAATATAAAGCTTCAGTTGATTATACAATCTGACGCGGTATGAAATACCGTTATGCATAAAAATAGACAAAAACTGCATTTCATAAGTGTAGAAACAGTTAAAGAAGGCATATTAAAGTCTGTTTTTTTATATTTTGTCATGTTTAAGATTTGAATGTTGCTTAAACAGGCTGAGAATTTCTATGGAAAGAATACAGGCTTTTTGGGTTACTAGTGAGTTCTAGTGTTTGTTAGCAATGTAAGACTTCTAGGCTGATTGACTACATTTGAGGTACGTGCCCAAAATAAATGGTGGAGACAGTATACCATGGTGTGATGTTAGCAGCAAAAACAAATCAGACTACTGGCCACTACTCATCATAAAGACTAATATAGTCTCCTTATCATGTTTTGGTTCTGCCCTGACCCCTACTGGGTCTAAGTTTTAATCCTCCAGCTATGCAGACGAACACCTGTTGCAGGTTTTTTTTTTGTAGTATTTAATGGCTCAGGGAAGCAAGCTGTGTTCACATGTTTTGGCTGATCAATACCATTTGTGGAAATGTGCAAATTTGTTTTTTGGCTTAACTGAGGTGCCGGTTCAGGCGAACATTCATCATTCTCTAAATGGAAGAATGTGACTGGTCATCTCATGCTGGGCTTCACCAATGGACATGCATCTCTGCCATGTAAAGGGAACTGTTCTGAAGGAGATTCCAATTTTTACACTAAGTGTGTAAATCAGGATCCAGCTGATAAAGATGTTTCTAGCAATACCAATTACAAATAATTGTACCTTAGTGCAGCGACATTTCGGCATGTACGAGATTTCTTTGGGATCCAACACTTTGGTGCAAACTATAACTGAAGCCGACTTTCACACCAATTTTTCACACAAATGCATCGGAACAACTGGTGCTCATGTCAATCACTGTGAGACAATTCAGGAATCGAGAAGAAAATAACCTTGCAGAATCTCCCCCAGAGAAACTAAGTGATCTTAGCTTTTGGAACAGGCCTTTAGTCCTTTGTGTCACCTGATGCCACTGGCCAAGGCATAGGACATCATAAGTGGTTTAAGGACTATGTGTTTGTTGTTATAGAGACATGGCTCAGCCACAGCGTACCGAAACTACCATCTAACTGGAGTTTGTGATCATTTGATGTGTTCATTTTGCATACATGCAGGTGTATAGATTAAATGACTCTCAATACATCACTGCATGCCCCAACCAAAAGACATGGATGACTGCAGTATGCACAATATGCAGAGAACTCGAGACACTGCCTTTAAATCAGAGAAGGCTGCCCTTAGAACAATGAGAACCTGTCTTGGACCTTTGACAAAAAAAATGACAAAAACAGTATATGCTAAGAAAATCCATGGTTACCTCCAGGACACAGGGGACACACTGCATATGTGGCAGGGTATCCAAGCCATTTGCACCTCGAGGATCTTCTTTTGTCTATGACAGCAACTTCTCCCTACTAGATGCACTTTTACACACAGAGGAATAGAACAAGAAAGCAAGCAAAGCTACCACTCCCCCAATGACTAAATGTTCTGCTTGCTCAGTCAGCCCACGAAACGCTGCCAAACCAGACAACATACCTGGCCAAGTGCTCAGAAAATGTGCTGACCAACTGGCAAATATTCTCACAGGCATCTTAAACATGTCTCAAAACTACCATCATCATTCCTGTGCCCATGAAGACTACAGTGCTCTGCCTCAATGACCATGGCCCCTTTGCACTCATACAGTTCATCATCATGATGTGCTTTGAGAGGCTCCCCATATGGCGACTATAGATCCTGCCCCTTATCTATCTAGATAAGAAACACACATATATCTGAAAATGCTGTTTATTGCCCTCAGTCTAGTGTTCCAACCCCATCATTCTTCAGCGCCTGACAGGAAGGCTGGACCTTCTGGGTCTGAACACCTCTCTCTGCAACTGGATCCAGAACTTCTTGGCTGGGAGACTTTAATCTGGAGCAACAACTCTAGGACCAGTACACTGAGTACAGGGGGCCTCCCAGGGCTGTGTGTTTAGTCCAATGCTGTTCATGCTGATGACCCACAAATGTGTGGTAATCCACAATCTGAACCACATCAGGTAGATCTCTTCTAACAGTATCGTCTTCCTCGCTCTGAGTACCTGCATCATGGCCTGGTGTGAGAAATGCAATGCCTCAGACTAAAATACTACAGCAGTGTGGATAGCTGAAATGACCATTTCTATCGCCTCTGTCATTTACACCAGTAGCAGCATTCACAAAGCCACAGCACAGCCCTCCCACAAGTTCTTCACCTTCCTTCAAACTGATAAGTGGTTCTGAAGCATATAGACCTTCAATGCTAGATGCGTTTCTTCCACTAGGTCATCAGACTTTTAAACCATAAAATCAGCACAGTATTTAAAATACCGTATGTTTCTCACTGAGCTGTTTCACACTGAACTGAACTGAGTCTCACTCAAATTCAAAACACACATAGACCAAACTGTTACCCCATAATCAAAGAATTATACCGAACTGCCATTCGGCCAGAAAAACCATCACCATCACCACTTCCTTATTTATATATTGTACATATTGTATTCTATTTATTTATATTACTTTTTTTTTATTTTGTTGCTGCTATTTTTTGGAAATTCAGCACTATAATCTTATATTGTTATACCTTAACTCATTTTCTTTACATTTTTACACACTTAATTATTCTTCTGATAGCATAATATTTGACCTAAAATCTTTTTTTTTTTTATGTTTGTTTCCTTTTATTTTTTCTCCTAAACAATTGCATTTTAGTTTTAAAAGTATTATTTTTTATCTGTGTCCTTTTCTCTGTAATGAACCTTGAATTGCCTCTGTGCATGTAATATGCTATTTAAATACATTAAATGTTTGCCTTGCCATGCATTCTCAGAAGTATTTCTAATGCTTGTCAGGATGACCTGTATGTTGTCTTGTCATGTTCCTGGAAATATTTTGCTCTTATGTTTTAAAGGATTGTGCCTTCTATTTGATTGCACTCCTTCTGCATTCTGTCTGTGTGTTATGTGGTTGCAAGGCCCAAAGACCAGTTTCAGCCTAGCTGTGTGGGTCCCATGAGTGAAGAATGAAGCTTCTTTATAGTGTATCACCTCGTGCTCCCTGAGAGAGGTACACTACAGATTATCCCATTAATATCTCAGGCTATTCACATGGGAAGTGTGCAAAATGGAGGTGTGGACCCAGCAGAAAAGCACATATTTACCCCTAGTGGGCAAAACTCTCCTTGGGTTGATTACCCATAATCAGCACCATCCGTGGGGGTGTAAGCGTAAAGCTAAAGCCTTGTCAGTTAGTCGATAGAATTGGGCAGGGTGGACTGGCTTCTGCCATGAATCTAAATCATCATGCTCTGGGATAAAGACAAGCACAGACAGAAAGAGGAACTGGTTCATGCTGCAATTCGTTTCAATTAACTCTAAACATACTGAACTTAGCTGTTTCTCATTGAGCTGTTTGACACTGAAATGAACTGAATGAACTGAATGAAGTGAAATGAATATATATATAGTTTTTTAGAAATATTTAAGACATATAATATGTCTCTTTAAAAACCAAAAATACACCTATGCCTCAATGGGACCTTCACACCCATGGACTACACATCTATCACCTTCTGGTCTATCTGAGACAAGCTTGGGTGCAGAGAACTCAGCTATGTTTCTGTATATAACTAATGTTTGGCTTTCTCTTTGCATAATGGAGTTATAGGCTGCATGTCTTGACACAGTAGTGGGCTGTGTTAAATGACTGCAATTTTCTGTCATATGTTTATCACAGTAGCATGACAGTTTCTCATGCAGTGACTTCTGAGGGCTCAACGGTTACTGGCCTCATCCTACTTTTCTAGATTCCCTAAATCTTTTCACAATAATATGTACTACTTGATGTTAAAAGACTTAAATTCTAGGCTATTCTCTTTTGTTTTTTAAATGACAAAGAATTCTCTCTCAAATTTTGGCACAAAGGGGTGAGCCTTTCCCAATTCATCTGCTTAATTTGGGGTCTTCCCATATGTTGTTACTTAAATATTCTGTGCATTATTCAATCTTGATTTAACTTTAAAATCAATTCTAAAACTACCTATATTGTTGGTCCGTGAAATCACTGAAAATCTTTTGTTTGTACTGTCACCAGTTAAATAAAGGTTTTCATGAATTGACACATCACAGATTTTTGTTTTTATTGCCCTTTGGATTTTTTTACTGGAAATGGGATTTGTACATACATTTGGACCCGAAACATTACTGTGTCATTTAAATTCTGATTCCATACAATGTACAAAACCCATTCTAAAAATGTTGGGACATCTTGAAGAATGCCATAAAAACAAGAATGTCATTTTTAATTTTCTTGAAACTTTAGGTAAATGTCAAAAAATATTTTTTTACTGAGCAACTTTCATATATTTTACATATATATATTAAAAAAGTTGATGCTTGCAATACACTTAAAAACAAGTTGGGACAGAGGCACTGAATTGTTTGGGAACTACATATACTACATAGCTGTGGCAGGTTTGCAAGTGGACTTTTTGCCCATTCTTGCTGGATACAAGACTGCAGCTGTTAAACAGTCTGTGGTCACGGTTGCCTTTGTCTGATTCTCCTCTTCATGTTGGACCATACATTTGTTATAGAAGACAGATCTGGACTGCTGGCAAGCCAGTGAAACACAGGCTCCTTTACTGCTCTGAACAGCCTGGGCTGTCCTTTTTTTGGGGGGGCATGTAGAATTTGACAAATAATTCTCAAAAACAGTGCACGTTTCCACTCTCTTTTGGTGCATCATTGTATTGCATTGGTACTGCATTCCCTGAAACTTTTTACAATATTATGTACTGTAGATGTTAAGACAAAATTATTTGCAATCTTTTTGAACTGACTGACAGTTTGCCTGCTTACTACACATAGTATGTGCTCTCTTTCATCTAAGCTTTCTACTGTTTTTTATCTCCAAGGTCTAAAACCTCACAAAAAACAATCTTGTCTCTGACTGTAGATGGGCTGAGATGAAGGTGAAAAACAATCCCACAATCCCCTTCCTTTATATAGACAGACAGACAGACAGACAAACAGATAGATAGATAGACAGACAGACACACACACACACAGATATGCCAAGTTCGCTGTTGTTCTCAGTCATGGGGATGCGTTTGTGTCTCTGCCATACTAAAACAAGTAACAAGTAAATACTGAATTCGCATGATTAAATCAGCATATTTATTAAGATTTTTGTTATAGACATAAGATATTTCTGTATGATTTTATTAATTAAACTTTCAATTGACATGGCTTTATTTTTATAAGATGCCATGGTTACCAATGTCTGGCAATAGATTAACTGTAAAAATAAAAAACATGGTTAACATGTATTTATCTAATGCTTATATGAATATGGAGACATACAAAGAGAATAGAGCAGATCAAATATATCACAAATACATAATAAGGTCTTAACATGTTCCTAAACTAGCAAATATACAGTCATGGCCAAAAATATTGGCACCCCTGCATTAACTTGCTTTAACACACCACTTATGCCAGAAAACTGTTGCAATTACAAATGCGTTGTGTAACGTCTACGCCCCTCGTGTGTTTCACGTGTCTGTGTTTGGTCTCGTCTTAGCCACGCCCCGTCAGCTGTGTCTTGTCCTACGTCACCCCTAGTCAGCTGTTGTCAATCTGCGTTCCCTATTTAGTCTCGCGTCCTTTCCTTAGTCCCTGTCGGTTGTCTGTTTATACTTATGTATGTATGTCGTGGTCGTTGAGTTGGTGTCCTGATCTGTTTGTTCGTTTACTCGTGTTTATTTTTTCCTAGTTTTGTCTCAGTGTGTTCTTTTTATTTTTATTAAAACCTCTGAATCCAAGTCAAGCTGCATTTGCTTCCATAAACAGCCACGATCATTACACAAGTTTATTTCTTTTGTTGGCACTGGAAGAATATAAAAAAGCATAGGGAAAAAAAGACATTTCACACAAAACATCAAAAATGGCCTGGTCAAAATGTTTGGCACCTTATCAGAATTGTAATAATTATTGTATAATTTTATATAATGTATAATTGAAATAACTGTATAACAGATCTATTATTATTATTATCTATTATTATTAAGAACAGTCTATTATTAATTAAATAATGTAAACATTCTTGGCATTACAAGCTTGTTAGTTTATTAATAAAGTGGTCCTAATGCAACTTGAGACTGAGACTACTTAACATTTGAATATATACAGCAAGCTGAATCTACGAAACTTTTATAAACAGCTTGAAATTAACAGTGAAATTAAATGATGGGGGTATCTAGCTTTTGAGCTTTCTTTTCTTTCCAAATGGAATTTTAGACTGAGACCTTGGCTCTCTAGGTTATTGGCTTCTTCTTGAAGCTTTTTAAATGGAATATGACCCTAAGACTTTGAGGTAGTATTAAAACTGTGGGGATATCTAGCTTATTTTATAATACACCTTCCTAATACAAGGTAAAACTAAGACCATATTGTTCTGTGCAGAGTTTGCAAGCTCTCCCCGTGTTTGCGTGGGTTTCGTCTGGGTTCTCCAGTTTCCTCCCACACTCCAAAGGCTGCAGTAGCTTCTCTAAATTGCCTGTAGGTGTGAACGTGTGTATGAATGGTTATCTGTCTACGTGTTGCCCTGTGATGGGTTGGCCTCCTGTCCAGGGTGTACCTTGCCTTGGGCCCGCAGTCAGCTGGGATTGGCTCCAGCTTCCCCGTGACCCAGAAACAGAAGAAGCGGTTTAGAAAATGGATGGATGAATGGATGGATGGTATATTTCTGTATTTTTTCTCTACGTAGAATTGACATATTTAGTGTATTTCTAATAGCTGTTCTAAACTGTGCCAACACATCCAGTCAAATCATTGTAAAATATCAAGAAGCGCTGAATTTTCTAAACAATCATAATCAAATTAAGAGGTGCTTTACACACCCAGTATATAGGCCTATACATTTAGAATTAAAAAAAATCAAACTCAAATTACTTTAACTGAACACCTACAGTGTTGCATTAACTGAACACCTACAGTTTACACTGCAGTCTACTGTTACTGTGCTGGAGAGTTAAAACCACCAACAATGCCCACAACCTCACCTCTTCTACAGAAAAAATAAAAAATGAGTTCTCTGCATGTTGCGTAATCCTGATGCTACAAAAGCACTAGACGAGAAAGTGCTCTGTCAAATTTATTTTGCACCAACTTCTTAGTCTTGTGAAAATACAAATCTGCTAGGTAATCAGTGTCTCCAAGGGTTCCTATTCTAAGGTGCAGAAGTGTACACCATAATGATTAAAAAAAAACTCTTAGTTTGATTGCTTCATTCTTTTTTTTGCAAATGAATTCTTGCATCCACCCTGTTGCTATGGTGCCAATATCCATAGTAACACGTGAATTTCCTGGCCCAAATATAAAATGCACTTAATTCTTTTTTAAATGTATTCATTTATTTGTTTATTTATTTTTTGAAGAAGAATATGCAAGCCATTCTTTTTATCTGAGGCCAAACACAAGAAGATTTGACTCACTTGGACGTTGTTTATTCTTTCTTATTATGAATATAGATCAGTTAAAGGGCATATATCATGTAAAATCCGGTTTTCTTATGAAATACTTAAATATGATGCATAAACACTGGTACAACTTGAAAATGTACCGTCCACCCTCCAGTCTACAGGGTCCATTTATAGAAACTAATGTACAGAAACACACCATTTTGAATACACTATTGTCACAAAACCCTGTCTTCCCATTTATGATAGAGTTAAAAGTATGTATTTATCTAGCACTTGGAAAAGACACAATATAGGGCAGCCAGTCAAAGCAGAGATCATTTACATATTTAACTTTTGAAGCCCAGTAACAAAAACAGTTTGTCTAATTTTGCAAAAGAAAAAGACGTTAGAAATATTTCAGATGTATATGTATAGTGCATTTAACAGTGGACACTGTATACAAAGTAGAGCTGGGCAATATGATATTTATCAATATCATGATAAATTGTGGTTACAATGTGCTTTCCTGAGCATATCTTGATATCGCTAGTACTTAAAAAAAATGCTTTCAAACCATGTTTACTTTTAAGGAGTCATTGGTCTTGCTTAAGTGAACATGTTGTACTGCGGTGTGAAAAACAGTGAATAAAAAATATTTGTACTCATACTTGGATTTATAATTTTTTTTTAATTGCACTGTTGCCTCTTTGTCCTTTGATTCATCTTAATACATATCATGACATATCGCATATCAGGGAAATTATAAAAAAAGTATTATTATTATTATAATTAAGATATTTTTGCCATATCATCCACCCCTAATACAAATAGATTTTACAGGAATCTGGAGCCCTAAAATGCAAACTGAAGGTGAGGGTAGCAGGGAAAACTGCATAAAGAAGAAACAGGAGAGGAGACAAGACTGAAAAGGGGAACCCATCCTTCCATGCAGAGGTAAGATCCATGAGTAATTAATGTAATTGATGTAATTAAGCAGCCATGAGTGTGTATCCTGAAATTTAATAACGGGTAAGGAGTGGTCAAATCACTACAACACACTGTCTCATGTGGCTCACCACCTTTACAAAATAGCAACACAAGCTGTGATAAAACACATTCAATAAAAAAAAATATGTTTTATAAAATAACTGTAATAACAATTCTTCCAACAAGACATGTTGTGTGTTTAGATTATGCTACTGTTGCCAAGTAACCATGGACTGCAGAAGTAGGACAAGAGCCATTATTATAAACTGCAGTGATTTCAAGACTTTTTTAACTTTGTTATATAATAATGAACATATAATGTAGTAGTGTTTAATGCAGCAAACTTTACCCTAAGCAGTTTTTGCTTAACTCTACTGCAAAGATAATACTATATTTCTATGGGTGTTAAAAGTGACAGACAAAGTGCAGTACAAAAAAATGTGACCTCTACATTTAACGCATCCACACATCAACCGCCCAGGGAGCAGCGTAGCAGGATGGAACCTTGCTCAAGGGTGGTACCTGGGCTGGAACCTGAATGCAGCTTAGGCAATTACATTTAAGAACAGGAATCAGAGGTGCATTACTTTTAACTTTGGGGACAAAAATGCTCAGTTAATGCTTTTAGAGAATTCAGGGATCACCAGAGACAACAGAGACTGAATTGAAGTCTAATCAGTAATAAGGACCTCGGGTTTCGGTTTGATGCGTTTGTTAATTCCTTTATGGTCCAGCTTGGTGCTTGCCTTTAAACGGTATTATTACTTTTATCAGCAAGGTGCTACAACCTATTACTTTGCAGTTTTTCGTGACATGGAATAAAAATTACAGTCTATTCGAGCAGGGGACACAATTTCTGGAGAAACTTAAATGAAACATTTAATCAAAAATGCCTTGTTTACAATGACTGAAAACAAAAAGTCACCAACTAGCATTATGCGATGATATCATGTCTTTAGGTTGTTGCCTGTGGCTTATATTCATGTTTAACACTCGCATGTTTGCAAAAGCTATTACATTAACATACCCCCTCAAATGTATTCATAGTATCTGTTTGAACACCTACTTTAAACAGATTCAACAGAAAATGTCAACAGATTATTGATGCCATATACACTTACGTGTAAAAGACTGACACCTTTGGCATAACGGCCTCCAAAATGCAAACTGATCTTTAATTTAAGTTGTAAAAAATAAAAATATCCTTTTTAACAATCCTCAGCTTCATAGAAACAGTGGTAGCCCATCAGGGATCAGGATGAACATGCCAAGAATATGTGGCCTTCAAAAATTCGGACCCTTTTTAAAAAGGTTCCGAGCAGTTCATGTGGGTTTGACCTTCACAGTGTTGTTTGTTCTTCACAATAGAATTCTGTTCAAATGCACTGGAAGAAATGAATGGATACTCCAGGTGCCCTCACAGTTCCTCAACTTCCTATGCAGGCAGAAGCCTTTTGGGAGGCTCCAGGAACTCTTTTTAAAAAAAAAAAAAAAAACCCCAAAAAAAACCAGTAGTTCTTTAAAGATCTTCACATATCTTACAACATTCTTTGAGGAACTATTTTATCCAGCATGGTTTGAAACCTCTTCAAAAACCACTACAAGCAACTGTTCGGCATAATCTGATCAAATGAGATTTCAGAGGACCTCAGAGAAAAAATAAAAAAAACATTGTTGATGCTAATAAGTTCTTGGTCTAATTTAATTCTGTTTGTTAGTGTATCATAAGCTAAAAACCTAACAAGAATGAGGTTCATACTCACCAAAAAAAAAGTGAACACAGCTGCACATCCTTTTTTTTGGCTGAAGGCCACCAGGATGGATTTTCTGCAGACAGATGAGACAGACCTTTTTGTTAAGGTGCACGGTGTTGTGTGTATGTGTGTGTGTGTGTGTGGGGGGGGGGGCACACACACACACAAAACCTCTAACTATGAAGCATGGTGGAGGAAGTATATTAGTGCAGAGTGGTCTTGCTGCCTGAATGGTTGAAAATTACAGAAAGACCAAAAAATCAAGAACATCAGAACGTAAGGTCATCAGTGTGTAGGGTAAAATTTAAAGGTGGCTGCTTTATGCAACCCTAAACAAAGTTCCAATAAATCTGAGTGGGTGCAATAGAAGTCATTTAACACTTTAGGATGTGAAAGTCTTTGTCATTGTGAACACACTCGAGCAGTGGGCAGCTCTTAACAGAGCCCGGGGAGCAGTGTAGTGGAACGGTACCTTGCTCAAGGGTACCTCAGTAGTGCCCGGGCCGGGACTCGAACCTGCAACCTTCAGGTCCCAAAGGCAGCATCCAAATCACAAGGCCACCACTGCCCATAACGTCATATGAATGTCACTCTCATTGAAATTCTCTGATATGATCAGAGATCTTAAACAAGACATCTTAGAAAGACTAGGAATAGAACAAATTCTCTTTGTTAGTGCTACACTTAAATAATCAGTATACAAAAAAAATGTGTTTTGGTTGAGGTTATTGTTAATAAAGGTGGCTTCATTACAAAATGTGACTCCACTGTTACATATTAGGGTGCTGAACTGACTTTTTAAACAAAGATATGTAAATGTGTTCGTGTAATAGAGTGCTATGTGCTAAACATTGTATTTATTATGGCTTTAAAGATTAGATCAGACTTCAAAAGACAGTTTGTGCATTTGGAGCCAAGTGCTTTAGTGACCGTACGTCTGATATTTGCTAGATTTTCTTTTAAATTATGTTTCATTATACAATGGAAGGTGTTAGCATTTTAGACGTTAGCTACAAAGTTCAGATGAGTTCAACAGAATTTTGAAAACTTGGTCAAATTACATGTTTTGCAGATTTTATAATGTGAAAATGAGTAATCACATCCTCTAAAGGAAAAAAAAACTAGAGATAAGAACTTTATAGATCTCAAGGGAAATTGCTGTGCCTTTTACAAACTAAGATACAAAGAAACACTGTAGTTAAGAAAAATTTAAATACAAAAAATTACAAAAAATAAAACAACCAGAAAAACTGCAGACATGGAACAGTTTGTACAAGTATGAACAAGTATGTACATTCAATGTATGCATATATAAGTATGTACATTATATATATATACACACAGCAGAACAGCCGAATATGTCAGTGATAGGAATATGTCTGTCCATAGGAAACTTGATTTTCACTACTTTTCACATAACTTCATATTGTTTTTCATTGCTATCATGTTTCAAGCATATAGTAATTCCCCTGGTCCTCTTCTTGGTTCCTCCCAAGTTTCCTTCCTCCCTCTTAGGAAGTTTTTCCTTGCCTCTGTCGCCACTGTCTTGCTCCCTAGGAGCACGGATTCTGATTTATATTTATATGAATGCATATATTTTTCTGTACGATTGTTTTCCTGGAAGCCAATCCGTGATACACTTTCATGTTTTTCAAGCACCCAGAGAATCATCATCATCTATAATGATCAAATGGTTCTTGAGATATATCAAATGTGTTAGAACAGGAAAACAAAGTGTGCAGAACAGGTGAGCCTCTAGGGCTGAAGTCAGGAAACTGCTCTGCACTTGCTCACTTAGATAATGGAAAATCGCAAGGAATAAACCAAGGCCATGGCTAATTGCTGCTTTTGCAAGGTGCACCCTGTACAACCAACACCTCATGCTATGCGGCTTAATTAGAGTTTATTGCATTAGTATGAACTAGACAGCTGATATGTTTCACACTGCTGTCAAGTCTGAAATATAGTGCAAGCAGGCTAGCAATAAAAATGACAATTTTTCTTTTGCAAATGGTTGATGGTTTTGTCTGACTTCTTAAATGGGTTTATGTGTAATACACTTTTATAATTTCCCTTCATATTCAAAACACAGACCAAAATCCTGCCAAAATGTTTAGCTTTAACATCACCTACCTACATCATCTTGCCTCAGAACACAAAAACGTTCACACAAATCACACAGATATTGAAGCTAAAAGAGCAGAGATGTCCATAATCATGTGTGGGATTACTTTAAATTGATATAACTTTAAAAATTCTTAGAGCAAAATTGATGAATGTTAAAAGGTGGGTATATACACATAAGTTGTAAGAAATATGCAAGCATAGTGATACGGTTTGTCTCCTAGCCTTAAAACCAACCTTATTTAGTTACCTTCCATTCAAAGTAAAGAACTGTTCCTTTACCCTGCAAAAAAAATGATTTGCATATGGTACACAGGCTTGTGCAAAGAAGTTTTACACAGGCAAAGAAATTGCTTCACAGTATTTAACTTGGCAGTAAGTGCTTTTAAACTTAGCATGCGGTAAAGAAAATATGGAGGTTTGGTGACATGCATCCTGCTTTTTCTTTGCTCTGTCAAAAAGCACACATAAGAGCTTCTCAACTACAATTTTTACATTCACTGCCTAGTTTAACATTTTTCACTGGTTGAGAAATGAGCATAACTGCTGTGCTACAGGCTTTTCTAGAATTTTTGAAATATAAGGAAGGTTTGATATTGGCCGATAGTCAGAAGCTGGCAGGGGCTGAGGACTGTTTTTCAACATCAGTCATTTGCATTTCGTGCAGCTGCAGTGAGCCAAGGAGTTAATAGGAGGTGGTGAGCTAATGTAGGGATGCAGCCAACACAGAGAAGGAGAAGACTCCATCCGCAGCGTGTAAGAGGACATTGTAAAAGGATTTGCGTAGAAAACATAGGAAAAAAGTTTTTTTCTGGTCATTGTTTTAGGGTAAAGGTTTTATGAGAGAACTAAGCCTTTCAGCATGTTCTAATAATAAGTCACAACTAAAGCAAACTACTTAAATAATGAAAGTAATGATAAACTACTTTTTAGAATTGTATTTATTTTAGAATGCAAAGATTTCTTCATGCGTTCAGGTGGCTTATTTCTTGCGACAACTCCTAAGTCAATTTTGACAGGAAGGCTTCTAGCTGGATGCTAACTTTGTAAACAGAATTTTTTTCAGGTTTCTTCCTACATGTTAAGGAGTTTTTCTTTGACTCTGGCACCTTTTGTGTGCTCATAAGAGGCTTGGACCCAGCTTTTGTAAAGCTGCTTTTTGACAACATCAGTTGTAAAAGGTGCCATATAAATAAAATTGACTTCACTTGAACCTGCAACCTTCTGTTCACAAGGGCAAGGTCCTAACGATTAGGCTATCACTGCCTGAGTGCGTTAACACAGTCCCCCATTACCAGTAATGATGCAGTCAAGATTCCTACATTTGGGGAATTCACAGGGGTCAGCATGACCAAAGTGCAATAGCCGAGCCTCATCTTGATCATGGTATTGCCCCTGTAAATATATTTTGTACTGGATAATGAAGACAGAACTTTCTTAAGTTTATCCTTTGTATTTTCATCTCCGTCAGCCATTTGAGTGCAGCATTCTTGTCGTTCAGATTCAAGAGTTCATAAGTTTATGGGGACCATCCAGAGTCACCATAACAAAATCAGACCATAGAAAAGGCAATTTGTGGTTTAAGACTCAATATCTCACAGCATATTTATTGTGGCCCTAGTGATGCATTTTTTCCTCTTTTCAATGATTACATGAATTGTACAATGCTTTAAAATCTGAATTTATGGTTTGATTAATACCTTGACTCTGCATGGATTACTCATACAATGCATTCTGAAATATGAATCGATATCCTTTCAACTTATCCTTATTGCAGGGCGTGCACTTTTCTTGGGGTGTTTGAATGCACATGAGGCATCCAGAATTGAGTGGAAAAACAGTAGTAAAATAATGTCGTATTGATCACCCCAGCACAATATGTGGTGGCTTCTTTTCAGAGGCAACAGACAAAAAGCGCACAAAGCAATTGGCTGTTGTTCAATCTCTGCACCTGTGCACTCCCTGTGCCTTCCACCAAGTCTCTGTCAATGGTACAAAGGGCACTTGGGTTGTCCAAGCAGTCAGCTTAAATCTTAAGCTTAAGTCTTAAATTAAAGAAAGTAAATAAATAAATAAATAAAATTATATATAAGTAGCAAATCTGTAATGAGGACTTTATTTAGGAAAGCTTTAGATCAGTATAAAAATTTTCTATTATTGGATTAGGCTCCAAGCACATACGTATTTGCCTATAAATTGCTACTCTGCCTCAAAAGTACAGCATTCTAACCAGTTACGTGGTGATGGTAAACTGCTAAAGCAGTACATGACTATGACCTACACTACTGGTCAAAAGTTTTGGAACACCCTGTTTTTACAGTTTTTACTGGTCATTTAAGCAGTTCAAAGGTAAGTGGCTGCAATAAATAAATACATTATAAATAAGTCCAAAATCTGAAAAATCATGTAGATTTCACAGATATCAATTAAACTTACAGTACAGCTTTCCTGCAGCAAAGGAAGTAAATGAAGCCTTGAAGATTAACACAAACAATTCCCACAGGAGCCACAGCTTCTGCTGATGACCTACAAACCCCTCTGCCTGAACAAAAGCAGAGCTGGAACACATTGTTCCTCCACCCTCTGATGCATTATTAGTACAGTACTGTAGTGCAGGAAATAGTAGTGTATATCACTATCAGAATGGGGAGGAAAATGAAAGCAACCAAGATACACAGATAATGAGTCACAACATTAGAAGAAAATAATTCAGCAGTAGATTCTGTTAATGGAAGAGCAGCACAGTCTCCAGACTTCAGCTCCTACAAGCTGGTTTGGGCTTCTCTTCATCAACATATAGGGCTTCAATTATTTTATATGCTTTAGAAAATTTAGAAAAAAAGTTAACCAGGATCTCCATTCCTGAAAAATGCCAGTTTACCTTGAAATTTTTTTTGTGTACCTTTGCAGAGAAGTAATTTTGCTAGTTCTTCTTTCGTCTCCAATTGGATGTTGTCTGATTGCATCAAAGAGGGTGAAATGCTTGCTTATTCAAATGTTGAAAAAAAAAAAACAATTACTATTGGGTGTACTTATTTCTTCACAGGACTATAATTGTCTGATTGTTGGGAGTAGCTGTTTTGCATCAGATACATCATTATAATTCAGGTGAAAGTGAAATCTGACCATATGTTTAATAAAGCATACAGTTCTGCCTTTATATCAGAAGAGCTTGATAGAAGAGATTCCTCAAAACCTGGTTCTACTCCCCCCTCTAGCTGATGCAAACATATCTGGAATTCTTTTTAGTGCATCACATGTAAATCAAATTTATTCTGAACTTAATGACTTTTGACTGATGGTTCACTACGTCACAATGCACAAGTAGGTGGAGATTACATTAATGCATTTGGCAAAAACTCTTATCCAGAGTGACCTACTACTGAAGCATGCAACAGACGTAGGTAAGTGCAGTGTTATGAGTCTTTCCCATGCACTCTTACTGGCATTGTGTGGTGCGTTTGCCCGGGTGAGATGATCCTAGTCTGCTGTGTGGAGGAAAACTGTGTTACATATTACTGTACACCAGTCACTTTAATATTAACCATAATAATTAATTTATTCATTTTCTGAGCCTATTATGCTAACCAGGGTCGTGAGTCGTGCTGGAGCCTATCCCAGCAGTCATAGGACGAAAGGCAGAGAAACACAGTCCATTGCAAAGCAGACAGTGAAAAAAAACATATCTAGCTTAGCATTAATGTCTATGGACTGTGGGAAACCAGAGCGTCTGGTAGAAATGGCAAGAACATGCAAATTCCACACAGAAAGGACCCTCTCTAATTAGGACCTCCTTGCTATAAGGCTATGAGCCGTGCCATCAACCATGGTAATATTGACCAATAGTGAAAGTGACTCTTTGTCATTGTGAACACACTCAAGCACCACAACGAAATGTGACCTCTGCATTTAACCCAT
>JBBPDA010000081.1:3935310-3945992 GCA_037974385.1 Arnoldichthys spilopterus | reverse complement strand
ATGGGTTAAATGCAGAGGTCACATTTCCTTGTGGTGCTTGAGTGTGTTCACAATGACAAAGAGTCACTTTCACTTTACTTACAAATGTAAAGCATTCGATTTTGTGACATAATGGCAAGTAACCGTGGGCATATTTTATGTTTGAACTGCTGTATGTGAGCTATAGCTTCCTGGTTGTGTCCCATTTATCAGGCCAAATTTGCACAATAGATTATGACTAATTACGTAGAGTTATTTATAAAATGGGTAGTGTTGCTAAAACCATATATATTTGCAACATGGACATGTATATTAAAGTTATTCTGCCAGCATGGTCATAATTATGCTACTCAGACCCTGTGTTCAAGCATCAAGTTATATAAAAAAAAAAAACATTACGTTGCCTGGCAACAATAGCCTGCTATTGATGAACTGTGTTGCAAAATATTAATGTATATTATGTATTGAACATTGGTGTACTTTATTGTACTGTGTTTTGTCACTTTATAGCCATATGACCTATATGTGTATATTAATAAGCGTTTAAACATTTGCAATATGAACACACACATATATATATATATATATATTTTTTTTTTTTTTAATTAGGTTTTACACTAGTATTCCTTTCTTCCAACAGGATATGTTACCTAATGTCTTCTTCATTAAGTATCCCCCGTCAGGCCTGCTGTGTTTGATGGTATGATTTCTCCTGTAGTGTATATTGCCCTTATTAATGCAGTTTCAGAAAAGAACTGTGCTGTAAATGCTGACTCATTATCACAAGCCAGCTCTGTGCAAAAAGAAAAAAAGGGGGGTGGGGGTGGGGGGGGGATTAATGACCGCCACAAAACATTTGCAAAGACTCCAATTGCCCATTTTCCTTATCTCGCATTCAAATGATGGAGAACGAAATTTTCCAGTGCATTGTCTGCAACTGAAGCCAATTATTTTAACATAAGAATTTTAATTAGCTGGATCTCGGAATGGTGCTTACCGCCGAAACGTGGCATTCCACAAGTCCTGGCGGCTGCCACAAACAGCATAGTTGCGGCTTATGGGGGTGTGGGTCCATTTGTTTATTATGCTTCTGCTTGTTGAGGTATGAAATCTTCCCTGCGAAGAGAACAGATGTAGCTTGATCAAACAATGGCAACCTGTGCAGATGGCTAAATAAATGTTGATGTGCACAAGCGCATTCCGTTGTTTTCTGTTTTTCCTAAAAAAAAAATGAGCTTCTCTCCTCTCTATACTATTATCCCCCAGCAGGGTCATATAAACATTATCCTCTCGTACAGCATACATTATGTCAAATGCAATATGGCTTTTCTAATATGCTAGGATTAGGACATCTGCAATCTGAACATCTGGTACCTTTCGAGTCAAAAACAAGAATTTATTCACATTACCATGTGGCTTTTTTTTCCCGATCTCGAAAATAGGCTTTAAAATTTCATCTTTTAAATCTAAAAGTACTTGTGCCTGTCTATTATTGATTTTTCCCTTTTAGACCCGGAAACTAATTCGACATGCTTAAAGTGAATCGGAAATCAAATCATTAAGCAACACATTAGCTGGATGCCAATATCCCCATCAATGACATGAGAGCTTTGGATGACGTTAGGAGAAACCTGTGCTGCAGGAGTTGACAGATTTTGAGTGGCAGCAGGAATGTACTGCATGTTCTCCAACCAGAAGTATTCTTAAAGCAGTAGTTCATTTGTAGGACATCATAGATGTATTTGAACAGCTTATTCCAAGCTTTGTGTTACCCCATTCTATTTTTAGGCCTGCTTATTGATTGATTAATATGCTGCTAAAATATTCACAAAGAGCTACAGCTATCATCTTTTAGGACGGCCTAATCAATGCGATTTCTACTTAGATACCACCAGTGTTGGGCAAGTTACTGAAAGTTAGTAGTTAGTTACATTTACTAGTTACTTCTTTCAAAAGTAATGAAATATCAATTACTGTATATAAAAAGTAATTAGTAACTAGGTAAAGTAACATTTCCATTACTTCTAAACATTTGCTTCAGTTCTCTTCAGTTGAAGAGTCAGAGTCCTTGCTTGGCCCAGGCCATTGCACTGAATGCATCACACAACATTTCCTACACTTACAAAATAAAACAAGCGAATTCAACAAATGCGAGATAATGGTGACACACACACTTTTAAACCTTAATCGGCTGCATAGAGGGATTTGCGCTAATGAATGGTCTAAAAAACCTTGGAATTTAGTCAGTAGACAAGAAGATTATGAAACCTACAGAAAAGGTTGAAAGCAAGGTGTGTAAGCTACAGTTAGCGTACCATTTAAGGATTTAATGCATAAAAACAGATTTTCAAATATTTTGAACCTGTGTTTCTTTAGAAGGAGTAATCCTTTTTGGCCTGATCTGACAGCACTATTGCTCATTAATAGTTTCATGCAAGACAAAAGTAATTCATACACACATTCACACCTATAGGCAATTTTAGAGCATCCAATCAACCTACTGAAGCCTTTGGACAGTGGGAGGAAACCGGAGCACCCGGAGGAAACCTACGCAAACACGGGGAGAGCTTGCAAACTCCACACAGAAAGGCACCCGTGGCCGACCCGGGGATCGAACCCAGGACCTTCTTGTTGTGAGGCGACAGTGCTAACCACTGCACCACTGTGCCGCCCTTTTGCAATTACAATAATAGTAATTGTTTTATGTGAAAATGTAGTCACATTACTCATTTCTGACAACAAAAAAATATGGAAACACAGTAACGTTACAAAGTAACTCACACTCAATAACAGAGAAATCCAAGTTTTTTTTTAACCTTGAATTTAACCTTGTTGCTTCCATTCAAACCTTTATGCTGAAAGAAGTCCTTGCAGATTTTAAATATAAACATGATTTTATTTAATAAAAAAACACTTTTTAAAGGTGTGTCCAACCTCAAGGTCTTACAAACAGTAAAGTATGTTTTGGTCAGTGCATCAGACATGTTTGCATATTTTATTTTGATATTATTCTGTATATTACAGATGCTCACCTTGTCTTTACATGTCTAACAACTGAATGTCTTAGTGAAGTTAAAGTGACTATTTGTCATTGTGAACACACTCAAGCACCACAACGAAATGTGACTTCTGCATTTAATCACACGAGCAGACAAGGCGCAGCGGGCAGCTATCAACAGCACCCGTGAACACAATAGAGGTTTGTTACATTTATATCACCTAATCATAAGCATAAACCTAACACTAAAAATAACTTCAACCCAAACCTCAACACTAGCGCTGTGTCATGAAAGGTAAACAGGTAAACTGGGACCTATGATCATAAACCACACAATAAAGGAAGGATTTATAAAACAAAAAGTGAGACTCAATACAGCCTCAGACACACTACCTACATGTCTTTCAAAGTAATTGGATCACTGTAGTGTTCACACTACACAACTTGCTGTCTTGTAATCAGGAGTGAAGTGAAAGTGACTATTTGTCATTGTGAACACACTCAAGCACAGTCTTGAAGAACCAGGAGTCACCCTTCACAAAGTATTTGTCCAGGAAAAATATCAGACAAGTCTGATCTCCAAATTACTTTGTCATGAAAACACATGTGAGGAGTGGCACTAGGAATAAGAATTTGGAACAAAAACAACACAACTAACTACAAGAAGAGAGTGATCCAATATGTTTGCGCACTGGTTTGCAGTGAAAATATAATAAATTTATGTATATTAACTATACGAAGGTTGGCCTCCTGTCCTGGGTGTACCCTGCCTTAGGCCCACAGTCAGCTGGGATTGGCTCTAGCTTCCCAGCGACCTGGAATTGGAAGAAGCTGTTTAGAAAACGAAAGGATGGAAATATATGAATATAAAGTCCTCCATTGGGTTTCCTGTCACACAATGTCTTGTGCTGTCACTTGCTGTAGCTCACCGCCAGTCACAATGGGGTCACAGACTATTTTCACACTACAGGATTTGAACTCCAGATGTTTATCCTGCTTAATATCATTGAGGCCTCTGCAAGGCATCGGCAAATCTCTCGGATGGGGTCTTTGAACAGTTCACACAGTATCAAGAGTGAGTGGAAACTCAGGGATAAAATTATGTAGTGTGATAATAGCAAGACTACAAACTGTGTGTTTATAGATCCGATTACCATGCAATACATTCACTGTAAAAAAAAAAAAAAAAAAAGGCATATGTCATGACTATAGTATAATACCATGTCCCAGTTAACCTATTCCTAGCATTTTTATATTATACAGCAGATGGGCAAAGTTTACTGGTTAAAAAAATGAATGGGATTGCTCCTAACACAAGAGAACCTGCCTTCTGTTTTTATGAGAAAATTCTAATCCTTCAATAAAACAGAAACAAAAAGCCACAAAAAAGCCACAGAGAGACTAGAACAACACATGGGGGGCATGTACGCTACAAACTATTATTGCATTTTTTGTCAAATTCTACCAGTGGTTTCTAGTAAGCTTCCAAAATGTTAATATGGTTTTTAGTTCCCAATCGTTTGTCTGGTCTTGTATAAACAGAAACAACTGCTCTCCATTCTATTGTCACTGATTTGTTCAGACAGCACACTTTGCTACCTAATATCTTGGAAAAACATAAAATATTCTTTTTAGCAAGGGACGTAGCAATAAGGAAGATGGACGCTCACACTAAATATAATTCACAAATTGTTATCAAGTGTATTTACCGGATTAGTGAGCTGCACCCTCTAATAAAACATGAAACGATTTTGTTGTAAGGGGAAATGCCCCATCCTCTCAGCTGAAATCTCAATTGGTGAGACTGACTCTCTTGTCTATTCGTTCCTAGAAGCCAGCGGTTTGAAAATCTGAGGAGATTGGGGATGTCCTGGAGTTGATCAAAAAGTGGTGGGCAGAACTTACCCCCAGAACTTTGAATAGTGGGGGTCAAATGCCCTCTCGACCCTTTGTTCCAGTGGCAAAGTACTGACATGCTTGGTTAATGACTTCCATTTGACACGAACCCCCAATCTGGCCCTTGAGTTAGGTCAGGTGTGTTGGGATCTCTGAAATGTGCACAGTAGTGGTACTCCAGGACCAGGACTGAGAAGACTGACATTTAAAGGGTACTCATAATCAGTGAACATATATTAATAATTATAACTTTTGCACAATGGGTCTTCAAACATGATTTTTTTTTTACCAGTAAAGTCTTTCCTCTCCAGTCCAATCTGAAACCTTCTCAGTAGCCAGCTTGCTGACTATCTGACTTTCCCAAGGATTCCTGCTGACTCACTGGCTAACTGCTAACTGCATTCCAGGCTTTGGTTTTGTCTTCTTTGTGAAGGGCTAAAAGTGGTTGCCTTACTGTAAACTTTTAAGTGCCACATGCAGTGCTGTAATATCTGCTCTCAATTCACATATGTATTTCATTTGAGTCACCCCTGTCATCACTGTTCACGGCTACTCTGAACTTCTCTCTCCAGTCACATTTGTTCCTGTGGCCCACTAATCCCAATTAAGGCTGCTTCAAACATTCTCTCCTTTATTCACTATTCAGTTATTTATGTCAAGTATGGTTTGCCTTTGGATGGCTCAGTGATTCAGAATCATTAAATACCACCAGCCCCAAGCCCTTTGATTCCTTAAGGGGCTTATGCCATTAAAAAAAACCTTTGCATTAATGTATTATATAAAAACAAAAACAATTTATTTTAAAGTCACTGTTTTTGCGAGATCACAAAACCAAAATGTTCGCATATTTACCAATTCAGCTTACGGCAGTTTGGTCCCGCCCATTCATGATAAATCATGGGCTACTTTATGAATGAGAATACAGGGCAGCCAATCAGAGTAGAAGTCATTTACATATATCAGTCTAAAATGCAAAATAGCAAAAACATAATGGGTTTGGTACATAAACAGGCACATAAATACACACAAATTTCCTAACTTCTCTGAAATGAAAGAATCGGATGTAGTATGTAAGCACTATTAAAGGTTTAAAACCTACCATTCTCTCCCCAGTCCATGCAAACCATATCTAAGGAAAAAAATCCTTTGTTTTGTGTTGTCATTAAAACAACTTATTTACAAGTAGCTTAGCATTTACATATAGTATATTAAGCCTGAGGCTGCTTTGTTTGCCTATCAATGTTGACGTACTAATGAGCTATTTCAGACCTGACTGTTGGAATTAGAATGAGGCATGACACAGGCTGGCCAATCAGGACTAAGGACTTTTTACGTTTATCAATCTTAAAAGGTATTGTAAAAAAAAAGCTTATTAATTTCTAAGGAAAAAAGAGATATAAAAATCTTCTTTTATATTGAGAACTTATCTTAGTCCTATTTATTTCTAAAATAAGTTTAACAAACTGTCACAGACAATATGTTGACTTTTCCCACTACATGCAATAAAGAAGCAGTTCGTTTTTGGTTACAGCTAGGTCTTTTTACAGAGAGATAGATAGCTTTTAGGGCAAACTGCAGTCTTCAGCAACATCACAAGAACATACAATATAAAAATAAAAGTAAGAAAATACACATATATAGATTTGGTAAACAGTCTCATATTTACACAAGAAATAAAAAAATACACTGTGTACAAGTATAGAGAACATTAACACAATAATAGCTACTCCACCCTCCACAACCTCTACACCCAACTACCCTCAGAGATTTAATCCAATAGAAGTCCAATGCCAGGACTAGCGGAATCCAAGTCAAGAGGCTGAGGCAAGTCCGAGTCCAAAGAGATTCGAGTCTGAATCAAGACCGAATGCAAATGAGAGCAACGAAGATATGACAAAGAGAGGAAAAAGAAGCACAGGTAATTGCTAAACTGTCCAAAATTATAAAAATGTTACCGACTGACACAGACACACAGGCCTGCTAACTCGGCTAGTTAGGTAAACGTTAGCTCCAGGTTTACCTTATTTGTTTGGTGCCTTTGCAATGTCACACAAAATTGGACGTTGTCTCAAACGTTTCCAAAATGACTGTGTTACAAAACGAACAGGTGCCCCTGTGCTTTCTCTTCAGCGCTCTGGCGAGAAAATGTTGATAGTTTGTAAAAACAAATTGTTTAACACCTGAGCTCATGGAAACACTGCTGAGGGCGCGGATGTGTCTTTGGGCAGGCATGTGATTGGTTACCAGTCGGCCAATGGCAACGCCCGTTTTAAATGAATATGGAAATAAACCGGTTCATCATATTTTTAAATGCCGCTAGACTCAGTGCAGCCTAACTAGGATGTTTGGAGAGACCGATGACCGAGTACAGGACAAGTCCGAGACCAAGTCCGACAGCGCTGCTACCCCTCACCATCTCTCTCTCGCTCGCTCGCTCGCTTGCGCGCGCGCTCACACACACACACACACACACACACACACACACACACACACACACACACACGTTGGTATTAGTATCTTTGTAAGTACATTTTACTGACATTACACTACTCCGACACATAAACCTAACCCTAACATTAACCACAGTAAACAAAAGACGATATTTCTGCCTTCTGTTTTTGCTAAGAAAGTTACATTTGTGGAGAAAACAGCATGGCTCCTTGTGAGGCCAAGCAAAATGTCCTCTTAAAGCCAGTTTATGGCGGAGCTTGTTATGCTGTCTGGCAAAGCGTTTAACAAAAATATCTAAGTTCATTGCCTTTGCATGCTTGCTCTCAGTCCCAATGAGATTTAAATTTGTCAGCCGCTCACTTGACATTGTTGACCGCTGATGATTTTCCACAAGCTTCAAGCTTGAATACACTCACACCCAGCAATGCTCACTGGCAAAACAGCTGCAATCTGCACGAACGAAAAAGCTCAAACAGGAGCTCCTTAAAAAGATCAAGAAACTTGACCAAGTCAGTAAAAGTAAATGGATTCCTTTATTTTCCATTTGCCCTGTTTCTTTCATTAACTAACAAAACCATTTCTTTCCTCAGGAGGTTGCTGCTTTGTGGATTTAGAGCCTGTATCCCCTTCACTATGTTACAGTTGGACCTTGAGACACGTTTCTCCAACTAAAAGCATCCTAAAAGCATCTCTGCTGCCAATTTGTGTTGTTTGTCATGGTGTGGATGTGAGGACTATAATCTAGTCTGCTTGTTGTCTGTGTGACTCTTTTCAGTTTGATGATGATAGAAATGTTGCAATTATCCGATGTTTCAATTATTGTATTCCACAGCTCATTGAAGTTGTCCTCCTCATTGCAGTATTCTTCAAAGGTCTGCCTAAGGGCCTCAATTAGATCAACTGCTTTGGAGTGATCTATCTTTGGCAACTGGAGTGGTGTCACTTAGGACCTTTCTGAACAGTGCATGTAGCCCTATGAAATTCAGGTCAATGTGACGCAGTTCTAGCAGGACTGGGCTCATCTGAAACACTCTTATTACAGCAGACACCCTATCCATAAAGTTTCATGCAATGAAGCAGCAGGCCCACATAGTGCCACTAGATCTTTGTATTATACATTTCTTTCTGAATTTCAAGCCATTTACTCTAGACTCCAGAATGCCCATGCCACAGCGCCATCCTATCCTTGACCCACCACATTGTCTTTAGCCATCCAGCCCTTTTTTCCCTAAGCAGGAGATTATTTTGCATTATATCTAAGTGCTCTGCTTCTTTGTGCCCAATGAAGCTCTCTCATTCCATATCATCATAATAGTACCATAAGACAAGAGACATCTGCACACATTTTTAGTCTCATCTTCTATAACTGATAAGTACTTACTGGCTTTAACATCATTAAAAATGTCCTTCTACACCATTCTTGCCAAAGATTCTAAGATGTCATTTTGAAAGCTTTTACTTGTGAACTTTGCATTTCAGGGCCCCCGTGGCAATCTTTTCTTTTCTGGACTTCATTTAACCAACAGTTAATTTTCACCCACCAGACGTTAATCTTAAGATTGTTCCATTGTTCTTCAAGGTTTCAGTTTCATAATGTCCATGCTGTGCAATATTCAGTGTAGCTGTGAATAGTAAAACTTCAGCTGAGGTTTTGATTTAAAAAAACTTTGACTTTCATATTCATATTTTGTCATATTTTTCAATAGTAATGTGTCTAATTTTCACAATTGAAACGTTTTATGTTTGACTGTAAATAAAATATTGGTTAGCTTAATTTTCTTATATTGTATGGTACATTCTGAAACATATCATATTCAGTTCTTTTGTTTCTTGTTAGCACTAAAACTATGTTTTCCATAAAATAGTCTTTTAAATAACACAATGTATACAGAGACATATAGAAAGGTTTTTGTATGCTAGTGCCTTAAAGTATTCTGACAGATAAGCAAAGCACATTACAATCAAATTAATATTTAAACAAATAAATGTATAAATAAGCATGTGGACATCAAAGGGGAAAAGAATGCTAGAAAAGAAGAAAATGCAAAAAAAAAAAAAAAATAGGTTGTGATCCCTTTAATAATATAATATGGAAATATAGAGAGACTTGAGGCTGCTAGTCCCTTAAAATAATCTGACAGATGAGCAAAACATCACAGCCAAATGAATACATAAACAAATAAATATTGGAGGAAAAGCCTTTTCATATTTATATTCTGCACTATACAAGCAGAGAGATGCCCATCTCCCCAGATCCAATTCACTTTAAGAGTGTCACAAATATTTGCCTTCCTCATCTTGGTAAACAGTGACCTAATTTTAAAACTCAGCTATGGGGAATCCTCCCTGATGGAGGAGATAGGAATGTCCAAGGGGAAGGTTATTGAGGCACCATTATACAGGCTAGACTGAAGACAGATTTATTCTAGTTCACCTTGTAGCCTCATAATTGGCCACATTCAGAGAATAATCTAAATGCATCAGGGATTGGATTAGAAAATGCTTAGAGGGAAATTCCAATCCAATCCATAATTTAATATAGGAATCTTTACTGTTAAGCCAGTTTGGAGGATTTCAGCCAACTCGAGAACTGGAGCTTTCTATTGCTGTGTTTTCTATGTGTGATGCAAATAACAATTAGTTCTAAAATCAGTCAATTTATGAAGGATTTTTCTTTCTAACTAATCAACTATTCCAATCATTATCTTCCTGTTTCAGTATTGGCTGAAATCAGCATCAAAGTATTCAGTTGTTTTTGTTTATTTAACTGTAATATAATTTTTTATACACAATATAGTTATAAATAGAAACATTACATGTGCAATTATTTGCTAATATATGCAAACAATATAATGCATAGAAATTTAAATTCTTCATTTATCATTTACTGTTTTATTTGTTTACTTTTTCAGTTTTTTCCCATTTTTGTCACTGTTTGTGTGATTCGATTCTGAGTTTTCATCCAACATATTTTTTATGCCACTTTTTATTACTTTTACCCAATTTTCTGGCCATTCTTATTCACAGTAAAATTTCAACCCACCTAGCTAGGATATCCTTTGTCACACAATGCCACTAAAGTCCATTGTGTTTCCTCAAAATCAAATGAAGCATCATGGCATCTTTTTGAAATTTCCTTAAAGCTCACTTGCCAGCTGAACCTGCTTGTTGGGGAACCCTAACTGCTACATCTGTACCATCAGTCAGTAGACATGCACACTGGCTAGCCCTGGCTAGAGGATGGGCCATACTTAGTAGAATTTCTGTCCATTCTAACGATCTGAAGTGAAAGTGAAAGTGACTCTTTGTCATTGTGAACACACTCAAGCACCACAACGAAATGTGACCTCTGCATTTA
>JBBPDA010000081.1:3911194-3935210 GCA_037974385.1 Arnoldichthys spilopterus | reverse complement strand
ACACACTCAAGCACCACAACAAAATGTGACCTCTGCATTTAACCCATCACACGTGCACACGTGGAACAGCGGGCAGCTACCAACAGCGCCTAGGGAGCAGTGTAGTGGAACGGTACCTTGCTCAAAGGGTACCTCAGTGGTGCCCGGGCCAGGAATCGAACCTGCGACTTTCAGGTCCCAAAGGCAGTGTCCTAAGCACCAGGCCACCACTGCCCAATCTAGGCGAAATCTCAATCTGAATGCAGAAAAATTTGTAGGTATACCTAACTTCAGCTTTGTCTAAACTGAGTAAAAACCAGACGTTACAAAGAGATGATTAAAAGAGAGGTCAGTCATTTCAGTCATTCATGTGAAAGCAAATGCATGTGCTGACACAATGTACAGTGCAGTGCTTTTTGGATCTAAAGAAGTGCTTGGATCCATCAGTGGTTATTACGTCACACATGACATCAGTCTTAATAGCCAGACTTCCATCTTTCCCCATTTGGTGCTACACTAGGCCTGCGCCTAGGTTGCCTATGCCTAGAAACACCCTGGCCATCCCCATCCAGAGAGAGCATTTTTGGACTCTTGGCTGGTTGGAGATGGTTGAGGCATCTCTAAACATCAACCTTGCTATCTCTTAATGATAAGATCAACACTGAGACAGTTACACAGCATTTTGCAAAGTTTGCAAGTTTGAGCAAAGGAAACAGATCTTCTCAACAGGACTGATTGTACTTTTTTCATTAAACTTCAGCAGAAACAATATTTACTTACACCTATATCTACCTATCCCTATACCTATATCACGCAAAACCTACAATGAGAACATTTCTTTAAGAAAAATAAGAAATAAATGAAATAAATAAAACAAAGCAAAATTTGTTACAGATTTTGAAAACCAAAAGCAAACAGGGTGGCAAGGAGTTATAGATGAACTAAGTAGAAGAGGAAAGGGTTTTTAAATGGACTGGTGTTTCATCTACTTTATGATTGCATAACTTAGAGGATCTTGTGACTTTTGCAGGAAAAAAGTAACACAAACTGGCTTTGGAAAAAAAAAATATTTGGGGCCTTTTTTTAACAATGCTGTTCATTTTTCCCTAAAAAAATCACTTTGATCCAGGGTTTGTCCAGATGCTACAAACTGACAAGTCCTTCAATATATATTGAGGAAAAAAACAGATTTGGAAATGCTTTTACAGTTATTGCAATTCAGAAACAGTAGTACTGTTTCCCTTTGTCCTAAGATGACTGATCTGCAAACATTTGCTCACCACCGTCCTCATAGTGCATATTTTTAGTGGGGACTTTTTTCAGCCAGTAGAGAAATATATGGCAGGAAAAAGTGATCTCTTGGTTATGATGACAAAATAATAATAATAATAAATAATAATAATAACATAAATTACTTAGCAATAGTTTATGTAGAGGTCAGGCAAGTCAAAACATTTGCAACATTTTTGGAGTAAATTACATTACTATGTAAAACATTTTCCTTCCGTAGAAGTCAATTTAATGGAAATTAGCAGCTGGGCTGCAAAAAATGATTTTATCAACTGTTATCGACAGTTTGCACAGAAACTCTGCCTTTCACCTTTTCTGGCACTCATCTTCCTTTGCCACTGCCATTATTTAAGGTTCTTCTTTTGCTGCAGGTAATTTCTGCGTACAATGCAATTAGCCGTATTGCATTAGTATTGTTAAGAGTGTATTCCTCAGAATTAACATGCATAGCAGCATTACAATGACATGACCACAATAAGACAATATAGTCAACTAGTCTTTGCAGCTGTATTTTATCTATTGGAGCAAACTTACACATTCAGAAAAGATGCATAAGAGCCTATTATTAATGCTTTTATCAGTATAAAAGGTGGCATGTATATTCCTATGTATTTATTTTCATGCTTACATTGATGCACATATATCTTTATGTAAAATATATAGAAATTAATAGACAAATATGCTTTTTATACCATGATACATAGGGTTAAGCAAATTTCCTTGACATTTTATCGTTCCGTTTCTGATATGAGGTATTTTATGTTGTTACTACTTCATTTATCCACTTACTTTTCACAAAGTCACCTGGTCACATGGCCAGTCATTTAAGGCAGTCTTGTTACGGAGTTCCTAGAGAACGCTGGATAAATTTCTCCAAATTTTCACAGATCATGCTCTAAATTGTGGACTTTATGTGAAGCCCCTCCTCTCGTTCTTATGTTTACATGGTTCTTTAGACTGGAACGAAGCTTGGCTGCATCTTAAGGGACTCTTTAAGAGAACTGAAAGGCTGTTCTTTTGGCAAACTGTTGCTTCCACAGCCCCATCTGCCTTTATCCCCCAGGAGTGCAATGTACAGACAGTAAGAATGTGGGTAAAGCAGTTAAACAAAAGCAGATCTTATAGCTATTATTTCAGTGTTTAGATATGTATATACCATTTTACCATTTTGTAGTCAACAATATGCCACAAAAATCTTTTCATTCAAGGAAAAAACAAATGGGGTTTTTGAAAACTACCTCAATCGCATTCTTCTATTTTCCAAATGTGGCAAAGTCAAAACATTCTTTTGTGTTTGACACCCACAACTGGTCCCTTACTGGCACCTCCTGGATCATTAGGTCATTAAGGAGGTAAAATATGAATATTGCTGAATAAATGCAACAAACAAGCTAATTTTTCTGCATTTTGAGTTCACATGACTATGTTACATGCTATTTGGGCAGTGGGCAGAGGTGACCTAGTGGTTTGTACATCGCAGGTTCAAGTCCCAGCCCAAGCACCACTGAGGTACCCTTGAGTAAGGTACTGTCCCGCTACACTGCTCACTGGGCACTGTTGATAGCTGCCCACTGCTCCACATGTGCACCTGTGATGAGTTAAATGCAGAGGTCACATTTCATTGTGGTGCTTGACTGTTTTCACAATGACAAATAGTCACTTTTACTTCACACTTCACTATTTGGTGTGGCTGTCAATCTTATGGTGTCAGTTGCATATATAGGAGCAAGCATGTAGCATACACAGCATGCAGCAATAGTACTATTTTGTCTATTGAACAACACTGCAGTTCAGAGCATCCAATGACTTTCAGGTGTAAAAATACACAGAACAACACAAAGTGGCTCTGAAGCATTTCTGTTTAGGCCAATTAAAAAATATATAAATTAATTTTCCTTTAGGATTTGTCTGGAAGCTAACGATCCACAAATTAAGACATCCTCCAATATCTGTTGAGGAAGAACACAGATTTCGGTGTGCTTTTACAGTTTTTGTGTGTACTGTATCCTGCTGTGGTGAAATGACTGACCAGCACACGTTGGCTCATAGCAGCACTGTGTCCTCACACAAGGAAGGCGAACATATTCCACTGGGCTTCTCTCATCCGCATTGTCAGGGCATCGGATCATAGAATATTTACATAGACAGAGCCAGGGGTCTGAGGCAGTCTAGGGCCCAGTGGTTGGTACAGTGTTCAAAGGAAAAAAGGAAGAAAGGCCCAGAGCACTCGCGCGGCACTGGAGCATTGTCTCTGAAAAACAGGAGCACTGCTGGGGAAGAAACACCTTGATTTAAAATTCAGTTACAAACCCAGCCGGTGCAAAGGCAATCGGCACCCGCGAACAGAATGAGAAACAGAGGGGGAGCCGGGCAAGCCCCACGGCTCTAAAATCTCATTTAAGGACATTCACCTAATGTTGCTTTCAGCAGAGTTGTAGTAGACTATAATAAAAAAGGTGAAATGCTGATTATTTCACATTGTTTGTTCTATGGGCCTTATACTTAATTGAACTAATGGGGGGGGGGGGTATTTCTTTTGTTTTTCTGTGTTATTCTAATGTAAGTAGTGCATAAAAAGTAAAAGTGCAAATGCAAGTTAAATAACATGTTATACGTCCTTTCAGTTTACATAAAGTAACAACTATTTATTCAATGCAATTTCAACTTTTTTGTATATATGTTTCAATGTTAATCACTGACTAAATTGTTCAGACCTGGTATTAACATCTTTCTCGAGTGCTCTTATAACTGGACAGTGAGATTCACACCTGGCATTTTCCTGTCTTGAAATCACATCATCACATCTCTCTGCCCACGCTGCACAACCCTCAGTGTTGTGTGAGGCTTGATAACTCCTGACCACTCTCCATGGCCCTTAGTAGCACTGTCGATCTTAGCGCACCCTTCTGGCCACTTGCTACTAGGATAAGTATCTCCACATCACTTGCAACACCATCAAGGCAAACACCTCACAATGGCTACTCTTTACCTCTCTCTTCTGAAGCTTAGTGCCGCACTCTGTTCTCTCTCTGGTCGAGCTTGCTGCCTCCCTCTGGCTACTCTTTGCAGCCCTAAGTGGCCCTCTTTGGGACAGCAACATACAAAGAAACAAGATAAGACATGTGAAAGGAAGATATGCACCTGTTTGCTTCTTACTGTGATGATGATTAAGGTGGTTGATTAAGGTGGTTACTCACTGCAGTAAAGGAAGTGCTAGGATGCTTTAGTGTTCACACACAGAGTGGTCAGGCTGCAATGCAGCTCTAATACACATTGCACTCCATACAGTGATCGGATCAACCTGGACACATCGTCCCCTTGGTTCTCTCTGCATTCTGAGCAGTTTTGAAAGTTGAAAGAGTTTTTGAATTCCATATGCATGTATGGAACCTTCAGTACGAACCTTTATGTTATTTACATAAAAAGTCCAAAATTGCATACAACTTTACATAAAACCTATAATGTGAATAATCTGTCACAGAAAATGTCAGTTTTGACAAAAATGTCAGACAGAGTCTTTTCCAAAGAAATGATGTCAGTGCCAATGTTAACAAGTCCTTAGTGTTAATGACCACACATTGAAATGCATAGCTGTCATTTTAATATAGTTGTCCTGTTTCCCCTTTTTATTCAGTGCTCTAGTGTTGTAGTTGGGAGTTTAATTGTGTGTCCACTTTAGATTCTATGACTAATTCCTTCAAAGTCTACTGGCACTGTTTACTCTGCTTTTACTATTCTAACGTAATATCAGTCCTTGATGACAGTGAGTGCGGGAGAGGTGGCTGACACTAGGTAAAGGGTTCTACAGCATGCAATTACTTCAGAGCTGAGTACAAGCCAACATGATACCAGCTGAATAATCTCCCAGAATTCCTGTCTCACACTATTTATTTTGAGGCCAAGGTTTGGGGCCAAGATGAATGTGGGGAGTCATTCTGCTCCAAAATAATCCTCCATCACTTTCCCTCACCCCAGCCACAATAAAGATTTCTAATGATAGCAATTTTCTAACATTAACTAAACATTTTCCACATACCTAATCACATGCCAAACAACACAAATTTTGAGAAGTTTCTAATTCTCTCCAAGGCCACCTACAAATGTTTACTCTCCAAAAAAATAGGCAGTTTACAATGCTTACCAGCTGTGGAATTAGAGCTCATTTGAACACTCAAGACACTTAAGCTGTACAGTAAATTCTGAGAATTTTCCTGAGATTATATGATGTACTTTACATAGTCCTGAGCATATTTTTTACTATGAACATACTGGAACTTTACATTTACTGGAACTTTACATTTTCCAGTTTGCTGAGATGTAGTTGATCAGCAAAGACATGCCAGGAGCCTAAATTTGCTTCATTTATTTTAAAACTAGAGCTACAAAGCTAATGCTGTTCTCAATAGTCCACCAAATATATTTTCTGAGATGAATATATCACCAAAACCTCTCTTACATTTAAATATTCTTTAAGTTAGTACAGACTTATCATCATGCTTTAAGACTCTAACAGTCCTCTGATTTATGACTTTGTGAATATCAGCCCTGGTATTGTGTCTACTGGTGAAGTTCTGTTCATTTTTACAGATTTACATTACATTTACAGCATTTAGCAGATGCTTTTATTCAGAGCGACGTACAACACTGATGAATCATCATAGATGAATCCCAAAGCAAAATTTGGATTCAAAACATGCCTTGGCTGATCGACTACAACTGCGGTAAATGCTTAAATGTGATGTATTGCCGAACTATTTCTTTAAACATAAAGCCTAAATTTGAATATTACTGGATTAGCCTGTTATCCAGGTAAGGTGTCTCCTGAGCTGATTATTAAACAAGTCTTATGTGGGGCATGTTTATTATGGTTTCTGGCCTAGTATTTCCTTAACACACAATCTGTGACCTATTTGCGACTGTAAACATGCATGCATTAGGGAGATTTTTTTTCTCCTTCCAACCTTGGTGTTTCTGAGTGTGTGTAGGTTTATTTAACTGTACGGCAAAAGCAGAGCTGGTATGAAAATATTATTAAAGAGGGAACCAACTCATAATCTTTAAAGAGATTCGTGATGCATTTGAGAATCAAGTATTTTTGTCATGCTTAGTAATGTTCCAAGACAGATCAGATATACTGTGTACAAAGGTAGAAATTCATGACCATTATTCCACTCTCCAGTAATGCATGACCAACAAAGATCACTCCAAGAGCAAGGCCTTTATGTTCTGCGTGGTCAAACGGGAACCCAGTGCCATTTCTAAGCAAATAAAGGACTTTCTCACATTGGCTATTGTAAATGTTCTTAAGAAAACGAGATGAGAAGCACTATGTTTGGAGAAAGAAAAGAACTGCATTCCAGCATAAGAACAGTATTCCCTTTAGGAGAAATGGTCATAGCAGTGTCATCATTTGGACCTGTTTTGCTGCATCTGGGCCAGGGCAGCTTGTCTTCACTGATAGAACAAGGAATTCTAAATTATACCAGCAAAATCAAAAAGAGAATGTCAGGACATCTGTCCGTGAACTGAATCTCAAGAAAAAGTGGGACATAAACCCCAAGCACATAAGTTGTGCTATCAAATATTGGTTAAAGAAGAATAAAGATAATGGTTTCCAGTGGCCAGGTCAAAGTCCTGACCTTAACCCAATAGAAATGGCTGGAGAAGGACCTGTAGGAAGCAGTGTGTGTGAGAAAACCCACCAGCATCACAGATGTTCTGTACAGACGAGTGGGCTAAAATTTGTTTATGTGCAGGACTGATCAACATTTAGTTGCAGTTACTGCTGCACAAAGACCTGATGTCATTTTTTATTAATTAATAAAGAACAAGTTACAATGTCCAATGTTTTCAATGGATAATTGTTAAGAATAAACAGAGGTTGGAAAATAGTCATGTAGAAATGAATCATAACCATTTTTTGTTATATAAACCCACTCAAATGTCATAAGTAGGCTTCTGGAGTAACAATACCAAAGTAATAACAATGTCTGGCTTTAAAATGTAATGAAAAACAGCTTCAAAAATAAGTGACTGTTCTTCTGCATTCAAGGCATGATTTCCATTCCATCTAAAATGAGTTTCATGGAGGCAACCACTAACAAAGATGTTTCCCAGTAGGATCAGATTGGAAGGGAGTGATTGAGCCCATCATCTCTGCAAGGAGTTAATCAACTCTGTTTAAAACCTTCTGCATATCTTTAAAACTCATGAAACGTGTGCACGTGAATATGACATGTCCTTCCCTTCAGCCAGACATCTAACCTTGGCTCAATATTTCTGCACCATGCAAACCTCATACTTGTCCACATCTGGCAGGCAAACAGCCATCATTTACTGATTTCACTTTTAATAGGCTGTTATCTTTCAGATTGAACATTTTGCTTTTGCTCAGTATTCGTTAAGCATTTTCAAGGCCTGCATTTCTAATGTTTAAAAGCCTTTAATGCTTTTTTGAATCTAAGAATAGCTGGGGTATCCATCCATGTATTTTTATGTATTCTGCCATATCAAAGAAAAAGACTAACAAGAAATAAGAAAAAACAAAAACATAAAATATCACAAAATTTTGCATATTTGCTAGAGGTGGAGCACCAACCGAAGTTATCACACATAGCAGTTTTACAGATCTACTTTGCCTCTTATAGCTGTAGTTGAGTAACTGAATATCCTGCTAGAATAATCTGACATTTTATGAATCTGTTAAACTCTACAGTGTTTATTATCAGTGGATTTTAATGGAACTGATCATCACACCTGACAGAGAACAGCTAGCCTCACTCTGAACTCAAGTTCATCTCACAGCTGCTGCATGTTTAAATGCTTAATACACTTTGGAACTTAACAAGGTGAAAGATCTGCTGTGACACTCCACTAACCCAACACCACTATCAGCCATGGTTTCACTAAGTGACTCATTCACCTAGTCCTCAAACCTTGGAGGAATTCCAAACACAGATACCGTTACGGGGTGAATAAACAAGGAGCAACACTTTGCTCACTGTTGCCAACTTAGCATACCAAATTGCTTTCAAAAAATGTTGTAGTGATGCAGCTTTTCAAATTTTGTGAAGTTTTAACCATCATGTCACATGACATAAAAGTTAATGAAGCATTAGATTTTTGCATTGTCATTTATTATGTGGAGCTACTTCACAAATGTGCCATGATGAGCTAGGCCCATGCACTTCCTAGAGGTCAATATGGATTTAAGAAGAGCTGAGCAATTTCCAAAGGTGCACTTAAAACCTCTTCCATTTCAGTTATATAGAGTTACAGTCGCGCAGAGTTTCATATGAACTGGTTAAGTCTAAGTATTTGATATTGTCAACCAAAAAACATTGGAAAGGAAAATGAAAGAAAAAAAAACGTTGGCAATTATGATATGACCGATCTTTTCTGTAGTGGTGATCAGACATTGCATTTATGAAAATTGTCAGTCTGCATGTAAGGCAAGTTTACATCAGGAACATGTAAATACCATTTTACTGCTAGTGTTAAAGTAAAATGTCAGATGATTTATTTGGACCACCAAATGGTTGGCTGTCAGCTTCAGACCCCTGAGGAGCTCCATGGACATTCATGTGCTGTGAAATGACACTTGATCCATGCAGCGGGTCCCCTATAGCCTTTTCACGGCCCCAGGTGCTTTAGGACTAAAGTGGAACATAAGTGGAACATGCTCTTAGATTACAGGGCATCTTGGCAGGCCTGATGCTGCAGAGTACAAATACACAATGCAAACTTTTACACATGAAAAAGATCCCTGTGTCCTTTTTGGCACTGCCCACTAATGTATTACATTGCAAGGCTGGACAAATTTTACGGAACATCTCATTCAGCTTAATGAATGACCTGAGAAAATGATCATCATCATTTTATCATCGTGTTCTCAAAAAACATTAATAATAGAATTATCGCAAATAATAGTATTACAGTAAACAGTGATTTTATGTGTCAATTTTTGGCTTGACCATTCCCAGAGCTCTCCTAGTGGACGCCCAGTATTACTAAAAAAAACGTAAACAGCTGGCTTGGGCGCAATCAGTCCTTCATTAGATGAAATCAGGTGCTGATGGAACTTCACACACATCCATGGAATTGCTGGAGGCATGAAAGAGAAATTTGGATCCAAACCTGTGTTTTTCTAACCTGCTCACACATCAACTACGTTTTACAAACAAAACAAATCTTCATTCTTTTCACTGCTTTTACTGTTTATTTGGATACATATGCTTTCTGCTTAGACAAATGGCTTTAAACTATTAACATAGGTGCCTTTAACATACACAAATATTTATCATTTTAAATTCAAAGAGATTCTAAATTTTCTAAGATTTTACATTTTCAGCTACAATTTTGGATTTATTTGAATCGAACTTTTGCCATGATTTTCTTGTTAATAACCTTTCAAAAAAGTATTCTTTATTATTCTTCAAGATGTGTTTGTTGAAAAGTCCTATTTGACCTAAATACTTTGCTTTTTTCCCCTCATATTTCCCCTGAACCATCTCTCAATGTGAGTCATTCACAGTTCCTTCCGACTGCAAATCTCCTGTATTGAGTGATAGCTAGCAACCTCAGAGCTGAGCAGCCAATCCCAGCATCCTATCCAGCTGCTCAGCTTTGTATACATGACCTAACAAATGCCCTCGAATGGCTAACATCGCTGTGTATTGACAGGTAGAGAAGAACTACCTGTATTTCACCCAATAAAAAAAATGCTGCGTTGATTTGAATTATATCATTATAAATCAACTAGGCACTCATAAAACAGAGCCTGAGCTGGTTGATCTAGTGTGTTTTTATCAGGGAAAGTGAAATTAAATGTCTAGATAAAGTGTGTTCAAGTTGAAGAGAGTGCACAAAGTAAGATGACTAAATTTGTAAAACACCAAAATTGAGTGTCAAATAAAAAACAACACTGATCAGAACTGTCTTGATATTCTAATAAGCACCTGTGATTGACAGCGCTCAGTCTAAACACCCCCATTCTTCAGCACCACTGAAGCAAAACTTAGTACAACAAAAGGACATGTAGACCGTCCCTGTGGTGTCCATGATTCACTACATTGTCCAGCTTTTGAATGGCGGTGTCTTCAAGAGGATAAGGCGCTTATTTTTGGGTGTTTGTGTGTCCTCTGACAGCTGGCAAGGTTCTGTGAGCGAACAAACACACAGATGCTTGCTAGCTCAGTTATGCTCCAACTCAAACACAGGAAAGGGCAGGAAACCCAGTTTTGTAAGCTGTGTAGACAGGTCAGTCCACATCAGCCTTGTGATTGGGGAAAAATATTTCTTCGGAGTTACCATGGAAAGATCTTTGGGTACCTCAAAGAATCTGTCAATGTATGGTTCTAAAACAACAAAAACAACCATTTACACACACCTTTAATTTAGAGCATCCTATCAACCTATTGCAAGCCAGTAGGAAGAAACCCACATGAACACGGGGAGGGCTTGCAAACTTCACACAAAAAGGCACCTGTGGCCGACCCATAATTTTCCAAATTTGTTTGGTAAGAACACTGATATACGCTTAACCCCAGATTAGGACGATGAAACAGGAGAATTTGGGCGGAATATGTCCACCATGTAGTAGACATTGGACTTCACAGCACATGTATTTTATATGTATATAATGTGTCCATACACATGTACAAATTACACACATTTACTTACTTTGTTTATGCTGAATTTCATTGTGTTTTACCATTTTATTTTAGACCAAATAGAGCTTAAGAGATGAACATTGTCTCCAGTTCCAATGATGATAGATGCATGTCTACTCTAGGAACCCCCAGAAGTATTTGAGGCCTACCTCAAAAGAAAAGGGTTGAGGATTCCAGACCTGAAGCATAATGTTTGATGGAACTTCCCGATAACTGACCAGATGTCATCCAGAAAATAATGTTCCACTTAGTCTTTACTGTAGTTTTTACTATAGCACATGTCAACTGTTATATCGTAGTAGTTAGTGTAAGCACCTGGCACATGTATCCATTGTTGTAGCGGTTTTCTTGGCATATGTATTATAGTAGTTGCGTCTGTTATTTATTTTACAACTACAAGAAATGCGTTGGTCTTCTTGTAGCACCACCTTCAGTATTACCTTATGCAATGAGAATGCTTGAGTGTTTCCTCTGTCCTGGAAGTCACTTTGGATAAAAGCGTCAATTAAATGGATAAATGTAAATGTAAATATAAATGGAACCTAGTAAGTTCCATCCAGAGCTCATAGGCTATCAAGACATCCTCCATATGAATTCCATTATATAGAACTGTAAAATTATTATTTACTGTTTGATATTCCAGGTAGCTTTAGCTTGTACAGTGTAAAGAATTCAGTACTTAAAGAGTTTTTTAATTTACTTTACATGATACCTTAGTACTCCCACGTAAACTAATTACGATTCATTAACAGTGCTCCTCCAGGACCATGTTAAACACTAGACAATATATAGTTCAAAAACGTGTAAGAACTTTAAAACAAAAATACAATATTACATGATATTAGTCTTTCTGGGAGATTTATATCCCATTCCCCTTATACTGTTATATTATTATATTATCTATTTATTGTATTGTGTCTCTTGCACCTTGCTCTCTGCACTGTTGCATGTGCTATATGTTGCACCATGCACTCACTATGTATGTGTACACAGCTGCTGATGACAATAAAGTAACCTCCTTGACCCTAAATAGGTACAGTATTGTGTCAGATATTGTATTCTAGCAGCAGAATATTAATGTTTAGTGGACAGTAATCACAGCATGCTCTCCTGAAGTCAACAACCAACTCTTTTGTATTGTCTACATTAAGAGATAGATTGTTGGTTCTGCACCAGACAGCGAGCCGTCATACCTCCTCTCTGGGTACTGCCTCATCGTCCCTGCTGATCAGACCCACCACTGTCATGTCATCAGCAAACTTGATGATGTTGTTCGAACTGTGCTGTGCCTTACAATCATGAGTCAGCAGCATGAACAGCAGAAGTCTGAGCACACAGCCCTGGGAGGCACTTGTGCTCAGTTTTGTGGTGCTTGAGACATTGCTCCTGATCCTTACTGACTGAGGTCTCCTAGTCAGGATGTCTGGGACTCAGTTGCAGAGGGAGGTGCACAGGCCCTATAGGCTCAGCTTTCCTATCAGATGTTGAACAAAGATGGTGTTAGTTGAACTGAAGTTTATAAGCAGCATTCTCACATATGAGTCTTTCTTAGATGGTTAAGGGCAGGTGAATGCTGGTAGCATACAGTATGCAAACTGCAGGGGGTCCAGTGAGAATAGCAGCTTGCTCTTCATGTGTTTCATGCCTCATTTCTGCTTTTGTGTGCAGTACTTATGATGTTTCTTCCCCTGGCTTCCCATCAGGCCACATTTAGTCTTTTTTTGATGCAAGAAGACTTAATGTTGAGCATGGTTTTCTGTTTTCTCCACCACCCTCTGATGAAGATTCATTGTCAAGAAACAATGCAAACATAGAAATCTTAAGTGATGTACTTTTTAAAATGAATGTTAATCAATTTAATTTGGCACTTTTGCAAAAAATGAATTGGTGTAGAACCTTGTATTATTTGGAGGTTCTTTAAATCTCAAAAACAGTTCTCACTTACATTTCTTGTTTACAAAGATAGTTCTTCAAAGAACCATTGAAAGGTTTTTTAGGAAACCAAAAGTGAGCACAACATTTTTCAGAAATGTAAATTATTTTTGGCCTTATTCGAAAATTTAGTTGGCTTTTTTCAGGGGTAGCTACATTAACTTTTTTACTTTAGTCATTATTTTATTGAAATATGACAAATAATGAAGACACCTCAAAATGGAATCTTGAATAGCACACACTGAGGTGAGAAGTAAGAAAAAATTTGAATTTGAAAAACATCCTTTATTCACAGTCACTGAAGTGGACAAGGACATGATCTACCCCCTCATTGGGCCTCCAGTGCTGAGAGATACTGCGCAGTGAGCCTTAATGGAACAAGGCGAATAGTTGCACGAGTTCATGAAGTTGTCACCTCGCACTAAATTCTGAGACAAGCCTGTCAGACTGTGCCGCGACAAAGTATTAACCGAGTTCCCCCCACTGAAGAATTGCCTCGGCTCACCACAATTCAGCCTTTGTCATGGAGCAGACATTCCTCCGAAGTTTCTTTGGCATCGGCCCGCTCTGTGTAATTGATTATGCAGATCTGTTCACGTCTCCGAGCATGCGAGGGATTCACCAATTAATTTAGTCTCTCTAAATAATGGCTGCGGGTCCATCTTGGGAAATGCAGCCAGCTGAAACAATAATGCTGGCAAGTGTGAAGGCACATAAAAAGGACTTGGATTTGCGAGGGTGGTTCATGCATAACATGTACCAAGCCCCGAGCTTCTCAAGGAACAATGGTAAAGCGTTTTTGAAAGATTTGTCATGATTTCATCTTGCAAACATTTGACTGAAAATGGTAGGATGGATTCATCTAAGCTATTCTGAAACATCCAGCAATACAAGAAAGTTTTAAAATGCATTGGAGCAGTGTTTCCCAATCCTACCCCTGGAGGCCCACTGCCCTGCACAATTTAGGGATTTCTCTGCTTCCAACACACCAGATCCATGAACCAGCTCAGTTAGGTATTGGTGTGTTGGAAGCAGAGAAATCCCTAAAGGGCAGTGGGCCTCCAGGGGTAGGATTGGAAAACATTGTTTTAAAGTATAAAAGGTATAAGCATCACAAGTCCTGAATGACTAAGCCATTTTTTATTTAGGTTACCGCTAAAGTCTTTTTGGAATTTACTAATCAGTTAACAGTGCTTCGTTTTGCTCATTTTGAGAGAGTTCCATCATAGGTATTAGGTGAATAAACCAGAATAAATGATACTACTTGCATCATATTTGAAGCCAACGCTCTTCAAAATAAAGGTGCCGATAATGTTTTATTGAAGTGGGGCCATGGAAGAACTTTTGGGACTTTAGAAATCTATCAAGAAAGGGTTTTAAAGTAAAAAAAAAAAACAATTAAAGAAATACTTCCAAGAAAATGTATTTAATCAGCCAAAACTTGTGTGGACTCCAGCTTTTGCTTATTTAGTTTAGAGCTGGACCTTCAAGGCTAATATATGTAAAGAAAAAAACCTAGAACAAAGTAGCAATACTTCTCAAATTGCTCAAACCACATCTATTTTTTTTATCTGGATGTTTATACCACAGCTTTTATAATGTAGTTTAGGTTTGTGAGTGTAATAATTGGTATTTGAATACCAGCCCAGATGTTGTCTAAAATGGCTACCCTTAGTGCTGATGTTTTTTGGTGATTTTATTTTCTCACAGTAAGTCATACTGTGTTCTAAACATCACACACAGGTGTGTGCCACCTTATTGAACAGCTGGATGATTTAACAGGTTGAGAGATATTTTGGTGACATATTTTTATTGAAATAATTGGGCTATCTGGGTGAGTTCTAGACTGTGTTAGTCACATTAGCCTCCTGGGTGAAGTTCTAAACTAAAGAAACAACCTTTGCTCACTAAAAATGTCTTTGTTTATCAATTAAGTGGAAAAATGTATAAATTAGAGTTTTCACCAAATTATTTTTTTAAGGTTTCTCCATTCTGAAACCTTTCATTATCGGGTGTACTGAAATGTCTCCTCAATCTAGGTCTACCTCTTGGAACCTTCCTGGCCTTTATATCCCATGACAAAGTTATTATCAATAAAGAAAGAAAGAAAAATCCCTTTTTATGGCTAATGACAATATTAATTACCTGGCCATGTGCCGCCCCTGATCTTACAATGGCCTAAAACAAATAAAGGATATATAATGAGGGAATATTAGAAAGATGACTACACATTCTCAAAATGACAAAAATGATCATTACACTGGCTTAAAGTGGTTTGCTAATTTAATGAGCAAGGCTCAAGTAGTAACTTCAAAGTCAATTAGGTTTTTCTATTAGGAAAAACAGGATTTTTCTGTGTGGGACCGGGGTGTAATTTCAGCATTGAATTCAACCAAATTTCCCCAGCGAGTCATCGGATCGAGATGTCTGTTGGGAGGAATCTGCTGCTGTCAACAATATTCAAAACCTAGACATTTTCACTGCTACAGTCTGGTGCCCAAGGCTCATTGTGTGTGTATGCATTATTGTGTGTTTGTGTGTTTGGGCAAGGGAGGTAGCATGTCTGAGAGGTTCTTCTGTGAGTATAATGAATGTGGACACTAAAGGATCCTATTTTAAGCCTCATTAAGGGCATCTACCAATGCTGTAATACTTAACTTTTTTTTTCCACGCTTTCAAGTTCAGTACATAACCCACTGACATCACTAGTGCCAGTGATAATAAAAGCCTATGTAGTTTTATCTTAAAGAGCCTGTATCTCGAAAAGCTAACTTTTCCTTATTTTTTGGTAATAAAAGTGTAATGTAAACATTGTTACAGTTTTAAGCCATACTGTCCATATATGGAACATAAGCCGCAAAATGGTCCGTTTTGAAGAAGTGTGTCAGCACAGACTGCTTTTTGATTAAGCCATAACAGGCAAAGTAACAGATTAGAAAATATCTATGTTCATTGTTTTTGGCATTCAAACTCAACACAAAATGTCAAAAGTGGCCATCTGGGGAAAAAATAAAGCCCAAGAAAATGTAGAAAATGGGCTCCAATATTTTTTTTGTAAAAAAAAAAAAAAAAAAAAAAATATATATATATATATATATATATATACATGTTAAAAGTGCAATCATAACTTTTAATTAATGGCATGTTAATGTTTGTACATAAATTGCAGACATTTTATACATATTTGAATTTCTTGACATCCAAACAAAAAAAAAAGTGTCAGAAGTGCAGTCGTATGGTTGTGAATACAGACTGTGAGTTAAATGTAAATATAATCCATTGCATCACCAACCCTATAATCAATCATGTGACTGCATAATTTTGTTTAAACAGTAGCATAAAAAAGATGTTAAAGGATAGCCCTGCTGCAATGTTTGAAACTGAAAATAAAAAAAGCTTGAAGTCAATTACTTTTTTTTTGTGTGAACAAATTACAAATTACACCACATGAATTGACAGGAAGCCCGGCCACTGGTCCGTTTGGAGATTCTAGGAGAGGCTGGAGCATCTGAAGGACAAACACTGCTGAGGGGCAGATCAGCACATACAAGCATTCTGACATGGGAGCAAGGGGACAGCGCACACTCCTGCAGTTTGCCAATTGGCCCCTGCACCCCACAGGAGCAAGCGCTTACCTTGTATTCTTCTTTCCGTAAGGGCTTTGAATAGATCCACCCCCAAGCACCATTACATCTCGCTGAGCTTTAAAGCTCCCAAAGCACCCAGGTCTTTATTATGGCCACTGTATGTGGGACACCTTCAGGTCACTCCCAAGGAGGTGTTTTTTTTCTTCTTCTTCTTCTTCTGATGCAGCCCTCGCGAGCCGTGCCAGAAGCATCCCTAGACAGGGGAGTGCAATTTGCTAAGCAAGAGATCAGTGATTTTTAATAAGGTATATGGGATATAGAGGTAAGGGCGGAGCTGAGGACTGGAGTGAAAGGCTATTTATTTATTTATTTATCTAGGTTGATGCGGCGCTTGGCCGCTTTAAAGCCACAATTCGCAAACACATTAGTGTGAGAAGAGCTGGTCCCTGCCACTCTCTATTGCAGCGATTGATTAATACTCTCCATCTTGCAGGCCGATGCAAACACAAAAGGGAAATTGGCAGACGAACAGGACTTCCATTTGATGAAGTCCAGGATTCTATGAGTGTAACATGACATTCGACTGATGCAGACATTTTCGCGGTGAGGCTGTTTGGGGATTTGGGTGGGGGGCTGGGGTGCGGGGGTTCAGAAACATTTGACAGTCCAGGATGTACAAGATGCTTGGGCCTAAAAGTGAGGAAATAGCTGGTAAACGTGCACTGGAACATCCATTGCCAAAATAACCTATTAGAACAGTAACACTGACATTTTGAATACAATTTCATACACGTTCGTTTCTTCAGTTTCAAATATATCCAACAGCATAGGTGGACGGATGTCTGTTGTGCTCTGTCCACGCTTGTAAGCCTCTTTTTTAAACAGCTACAGCCTTTATGAGTCACATGTTTTGAGTTTGTGAGTTATTTCATTTGCCTAGATTACCGATTTAGTATTTATCATGGAAAGGACCAAGCAGGACGTGGTTAGTCATAGCTGGGTTTAGCTTTGTCTTAGACAGGATTATATGAGTCACAGCTGGTTTTAGCTCAGTCATGATTTCTTTCAAATGTGTTGGGCAAATGTGTTGGGCTTTCAAATGTACTGACCTTCACCCTCCCAGTGTTGGTGGTATTATGTGAAGTCCTAGCAAGTGGGTGAAACTGAAGATGATTAAATAAGGAATTAAAAAAGTCCAAGTTGAAGAATGAAAAAATAACTGCTCATGTATACAAACCATATTTTAAATGATAACAATACTGCCAATCATTAGTGACATCTTAGGGCAAAATGGTGGCCACTGGAGAGCCCACTACGATTTACATGTATAATAGAGATTAATTGAATTTAAAATTGAGAAACGATTGAAATTTGCCAATAAAGCACTTTTAAACTTATTAAAACTACTGGAAGATTAAAAAAAACTAGAAGTGTGTAAAAGTGTGTAAACTGCTAAAAGTAAAATCTCACATCTCAAAAGTAAAAGTCACATTGCTGATACTATCAACTATCCACATTTTTACCTTGTTAAAATCAGTACCAGCCATGTGATTTTTCACATCAGTCAAACCCTACTTTCAAACAGTCAAACCCTTTTTGTGTAAATATTTTATAAGTGGAATGATTTAGTTTTACTTAACAAATTCTTATCTTAACCTTCCTTCATGTTAAGAAATTCTTCCTATCTGTTTCCTTTTTTGTGACAATATGATGTATAATACAAAGAGCAATATTATTTTACTCTTTCGTACTCATGGTACAATTACAGTACATAGTGGTATTTAGCTCTGCTTGAACACTTTGAATCTCCTTTGGACTATTTTCTTGCTGTGGTGACACTTTTTTCATAAACAATGGGTGTAGAGATGACAAAATAATTGAAATGCCAAGCATTAGGCCTACATGGTTATATCAGCAATAAGAAATTGGGCTTCAGAACAGTTTCTTTCATTGAATGCTATTATACATGTTTGGGCCAATTTCGGGTTGAAAATTGGACCATTCTTCAAGAAGAACAGACCCAATGTTGTGGAACAGTTCAGACCAGGCAACTTGAATTAAAGACTTCCTTTGGCTTCCTCGAAAGAAAACTTTTTTTGAGAAAAACACAAAGGCTTATCAGACCACATCATTTTGGAGCCAATTTCAGCAGACTTAGGGCCCAAGACTGGGTTCACCCAGGACAGGGGGCCAACCCATCCCAGGGCAACACATACACAACAAACAACCAGTCACACACACACACACAAACGCACACACACATCTACAGGCAATGGCTGACACAGGGATCGAACCAATGACTTTCTTGCTGTGAGGTGACAGCGCTAACCTCTGCACCATCGTGCAGCCCCATGCATTAAAATCTACATAGAAATGTCTCCAAAGTTTTACAATGGTGAACACACTCAAGCACCAAAACAAAATATTCCTTCAGCATTTAACCCATCACACCTGCACACCTGGAGCAGCGTGCAGCTATCAACAGAGCTCAGGGAGCAGAGCAGCGGGACGGTACCTTGCTCAGGGTACCTCAGTGGTGCCCGAGCTGGGACTTGAACCAGTGACCTTCAGTTCACAAGGGCAAGGTCCTAACCACTAGGCCACCACTGCCCACAAAACACATCCTTTGAGCCCGATCTCTCATGAAGAGGGTGTTCCAGCTTTGTTAAGCATGACAGAAAGTGACTTAGTGCTATTATTCTCACTCAGCCTTACCAAACATTTATAATGCAGGTGCTAACATTCTTAAAACCTATGTTTAAAAGTGTATTGTTACAAAAAGTGCATTTGTTCCAAAGTTTGCATTTTTTGTGAACTTTTAGCTTCAACTTCTTCCTCCTTCCAAAAAGCAGTCCAGGCTGAAACACTTCTTATAACTTTAATGTGAATGGGTGAGGCTAAACTGCTGTAGGCTGAATAGTTGTATCAACATTAATATATTTGTGGGAAAACAGGGAATTGAATGAAATCTGGCAGCTTAGTTACTACATGTAAAATGTATAAACTGGAGGGTGCTTGCAACATGTTAAAACCCTACATCTTGTCTTTTATTTTTTTTAAAAAAAAGTAAGGAAAAAGTGCTTTTCCACAATATTTCCTAGCTTGGAATTTGCTCCCATGACTTTTGTTGCAGTAGACGTATTAAAATTAAGCACATCTGATCTTCAATTTTTAACACACTTGTCTGTTTAATACTGCTTTTAAAACTAACAACTGAAAATACAGGTAACATTTTCATGTTGTTCATTTAAATAAAACTTAGTAACTTCTGTTTACTAGCTGTTTACTAGCTGTTTACAGGCATTGTTTTTACTGTTTGTCCTGGCTCTCAATAGTCTACCACCAGCTTTAAAAAATGCCAATTTATATTATATGAAATGGATTGCATTTGGAATGATTGTCATTTGTTTTGCCCTTTAGTAAAGCACAGACTGAGAGTGATCTTAAATTCTAATGAAAGCACCTTTATAACAGTATCTAAGACAAATATAAGATGAAATGGTAACATAATAGCCACATGAATGCTGGAGGCATTTCATGAACAGAAATCTATTTGAATCTTGTTTCAGCTAAATCCCGTTAGTTCAGAGATTTACTAAAGTGTTTGCCCTGAAAGAAAGCCGGGTGCTGAGAAGCGCACATATTGTATACGGTCTGCGAAAAAGCACTCAATCTTAAATTCATCAAAATATCCTTTCATAGCAGCTGTGCAAATAATATGCTTTCAATTATTGAGCCCTGGAGTAATTTAGTGAAGACGACTGTCCCACATTTGTACCATACTGTAAATTCCCTAGAACTTTGTAAGAATCCAAGAACATTTAAGTATATTTCCACAGGATAATATTAAATACACATATCTAAGTGCTTGAGGGCTCTTACATTTTTACCTCAACACAATATTTTAAATTCAAGTCAAACCCAATAAGAAACTCAGCAGAACATCCTGTAATGTGTGCTTTGAAAGAATCTGTGCATGTGTTTTGGCTTGAAAGCTAGAACTGCTAAAAGGTATCCTCATGAGTACTGGAAGTGGGCTCTTTTTTACCCTTAAAAAAAGAAGCCAGTGTTCTCAGGGAAATATTGAAATCAGCAACTCTTTCACCAAGCAAACAGTATGTGGTTCTTGCAGTAAGAAGTCACTCTTTCAACATTTTTCTGACATTGGGGTAGAATGTCACAATTTCCCAATGCTCAGTACCAAAACGGTACTATAGAATTCCAGTTTAAAAGTAAGGTTCACAGGACTGATCAAGTAAAATATTTAGATGATTGCAGTTTAAAGACACTTGCTTTTTTGATTCCTGTACAAGTATCAGATGCATTTCTATGTGGTTGTGAATCCCAGCAGATTGCATGTTATTCACCACCATTTGACTGGCAGCCCATGTGTCCAACTGAACATTCCTCATACTCACTTACATTTACATGCATAAGTCATATAGACCAACAACAGAAACAGACAGCGTAACATAATGTTAGCAGTTAGCCGCTCAGATAGCTCAAAAGTTTGAGTGTTTAAGGTCCTGTCCACATGGGCGTTAAATAAATAAATAAATAAATAAATAAATAAAAATATATAATAATGAATAAATAAATGTGATCTGAGCGACCTAAGGATTCTAGATTAGTTTTGCAGAGGGACTTAATTAACCTCAATATGATGTTACAATTGTGTTTGTTTGTCTCTGTTTAATGACAACCCCCATACTGTAATTTTCTGTGTACCTAAGTGCAGTAATAAGGCAGCCCAGAGTGTTTTTGACCTCTGGGGCTTGAGGGTCATCCTTCATTGGATCGGTGAAATATGAATTAGTTGACTTTATTAGACCTAAATGTTGACCTCTTTTGTGATAAAAATTCCTCCTGAAACACAATGTAGCCGAAGAATTGATATACAGGGCATTATTTGTCTCAACTACAATATATAAACAATTTGTGCAGATGTAGCTAATGAACTTGCTCAAACATCTTTTAATGCTGCCAGGTGCTCAATATCTTCAGCCCATTCTGAGTCAGCTGGCATTGCGTAACATAAGGTATAAGGTAGAAGGCATAAGGCGTTCAGTAGAAGTGCACAGCTGATACATTTTTACCAGAATAAAGCACAATAACACTATGTCAGTGTCACTACTGTCCTGAGAATGCTTCAACACCCATGTAATATCTGGTCAGCCGTGTATCTAGTCAGCCGTGGTCCCAAAGTGGTACACTAATGAATGGGGTTGAGGGTGGCTGACAAATTTTGCAGAGGTCAGTAACTGTAAACCTACAAAGTGCATCTATGTGAAAGAAGCTCCTGATTCAATGGCCAGTAGGTCTGAGTATTTGGTGGTGTTATTATTTTGTACACTCAAATTCGAGTATATTATAAGATATGAAGTGTGGGTGGGCATTATGACAATCTTTAGTATACTTGAAAGGAGTTTATGATTTAATGGCCAGTGGGTATGAGTATTTCATGTGGGGTTGTCATTATTTTCTACACTCATATTTAAATATATTATGATATATAATGGGTGGGTGGGCATTAAAGGAATATTTATCATTATGATAAATTACATCACATTATGTCACAATACACTTTTGTCAGTACGGAAATATTATTACAAAAAGAGAATATTATCAAGCTTATTTAATTGGATTTGGTGCAGTGCAGTGCAGTGCAGTGCAGTGTTTGAAAGGTTGATTTTGTTTTTAAAATTTTCAACTCTGTGCTGCTGGTCTGTTACAACTCATAAAATCTAAAAAAAAACCAAATAGTATATTGATATTTTTGATACAATCCCCACTTTGGTAGGCCTAAAAAACATCTTGGCACTCTCCTTCACTCTAGAACACTCTCCTTTTTCCCTAAATGCACAAGATCATTGATGTGAATAAAGTGACCTGAATTGCTCAAAACACATATGCCTGCACCATATCTCCTGCAGAAGAATTCACTAAAAAAGGGAAAAAAACATGTTGAAAACAGGTATTTTTTTCTACAGACTACAGCACTTCAGTCTGGATAGAGACTACTTTTGGTTTATTGCATTACGTTTTTTGAGAAATGTCATATTAGAAATGTAAATGTAAACCCCATTTCTAGAAAAGTTGGAGAAATATCCAAAATGAAATAAAAACAAAAATTTGTGATTTGTTAATCCACATGAAACGGGTTCTTTGGACCTGAGCTCATCTCAGACAGGCTAAAAGATCATGGAAATATGTGCTGTGGTCCGATGAATCCACTTTTCAGCTCGTTTTTAGAGAAAAACAGGCATTGAGGTCTCCATGGCAAAGATGAAAACAACCATCCAGATTGTTATCAGCAAAAGGTAAAAAAATCCAGCATCTGTGATAGTATGGGGGTGCATCAGTGTGCAGTGGGCATGTGTGAGTTACATGAAGGTACAATTGACTCTGAGGTGTAGGATTTTAGACAGACATATGTTGCCATCAAGGCCACATCTCTTTCTGGGACATCCATTTTTATTTCAGTAGGACAGTGCCAAACCACATTCTGCATGGGCTAAAACAGTATGATGTCATAGACACAGAGTGTGTGTGCTTGACAGGCCTGTTGCCAATCCAGATCTGTCTCCTATTGAAAATGCATGTCGCATCATGAAGAGGAGAATCAGACAATGGCTAACCAACAGGTGAAGAGTTGAACTCATATATCAAGCAAGAATTGCAAAACTACTACAGTTAGTCTCAGTCAGTTCCAAAACAATTAAAATGTGTGGATAAAAAGAAGGGTGTTGTAGCACAATGGTAAAATGCCTCTGTCTAAATTTGTTTATATTTACAAAATGCAATTAAGTTGGTCAGTAAAACTATTTATAATAATTTCTTTGTACTTCTGTCAGTTAAATAAAGGCTCACATGATATAACATAACAGACTTTTGTTTCTGATGGATTTTGGAAAATATCCCAACTTTTATGGAAATGGGGTTTGTATAAAAAAATATTATAAACATATATAGCTACAGTAGCTTGAGCATTTCTGGTCATTCAGTCAATCTATATTTGCAAGATTTTCCTTGAGTCACTATCAGAGATATATATCTTTATCAGTCAAACTCAAAGGCTACACCAAAAACAAGCATGAAAAAAACGATTAAACTCATATCCAGCTATATTAATGATGACTATTTTCTGGGTCTCGCAGAATGGTGTTTTGTGTAAAGTCAATAGCTGCACATTATCTGTCTGGTATCATCTGAGGCCATGATGCACTAAATTAAGAAGAGAAACACAAGACAGTAAAGCACAGAAATGGAAGGGAAATATGTTAAGAAAGCTGCTTGTGACTTCCTCTAGATGTACAATAAGTATAAGCTTTGTGACATGACAGTCAGCATATTTTTTTCATGTCATTTAAATATTGAAAATGCTTGTATAAGTAAGAATTTATTTCTAGTAAGGCTGTGAGAGGACAATCCTAGAACCTAGTACTGAGAATTCTGCAGCCCAGCTATCAGATTGTAGAAATGAAGAGGGGCCTCCAGATGGGGTCCAAAGCAGTGCTAGAGTATTGCTCTGTGGAGTTTGTAAATAACCACTTGTGG
>JBBPDA010000081.1:3870981-3908880 GCA_037974385.1 Arnoldichthys spilopterus | reverse complement strand
TAATGACCAAAGTCACCATGGAAATGTTGCTTCTAAACATGGTGTTGGAAAGAATCCTGTGGGACAAATAAGATACAGTACATGTTGATAATATCCTTAAAATATAGAGATTAGTGAGTGACAGATTGAAAGACCTAGTAATTGAGCAATCTAGCTATTCTTTTATAAATAATGCAATATTATAAATTTACCTCATAACCATAAGTATTCGTTTTACTTGCAATTTGTATAGTCAAATATATGTGCAATAGTGCAGAGGTCACAGTGCTGTGTTCACAGTGACAACCACTCACTTTCACTTCTTCTATTTTTAAATAAACGTTACATCGTACTAGTGCATGTTTCCTCTCTTTCAGTGAAAAATACAAGAGCAATACGAATGCTAAATGGATATCATGGTGTGGTTAGAAAAGCACATTAAGACACTGTGACATCATTTTGCTCCAACTGCCAGTTATTTACAAAAGGGGGCTTAAGTGGTCCAGCAGTCTAAATCTTATAGTCATGCTTATTCTGCTTCAGGAAATAAAAGTACAAACTGAAAGTATCACTGCAAATGTGTTTTTACTTAAGCGACCCGTGAATTCTGAGTATTTTTTGAATATAATTACAGAAAATGCTTTAATTCCTTCTTGACACTGCAAGACCTACTAAGCTCACTAAGCTATTTATATGGCATTTGTCAGTAGCTTGAACAGAAGCCTAATGAGTACATGAAACACAGATACACAGCAGGGGTTAAGTGCAAAGGAATTACGGTTTACTGTTCACATTGTAAATTCAAAACAGGCAAAATGTGAAATTAAATTCACTATTTTATTTACATTTTTAAACAATTCTATGTAAGAGTTTCTACTTAGAAGATTTAACAGCATTTTTCCTGTGTTGCATCTGCTTTGCTCTTCAGTATCTTGTGCATGACTTACACACATGTACAACACAGTCAGTAAGGTAGAACAAGACTTAAGCTTACATAAAGTGTCAAACACTACATGGTCCAAGCTTATAATAAGCTAATCAGTTATTAAATTAATATATTTTCTGAATTAAAGTACTGAGTGGACATTTTTTTAGGAAAATAAGTGGGCTTACATGTTGCCTGGGCCAATTAAACATCTCCAAGACTTTTATTGCATTCTAAAGATTATTATTCAGTAATTACATGAAAAGCAATGCAAACTTTCTGAGTTATTCTTGAATCATAGAAATGAAGAATTAAAGTCTGGAACAGCTTGTGGATCTGTGCAGTTTAATAGGGTAAGCCTAGCCTTGACTCTTATCCTTTCTGCTCACTATTTTATTTTTTAATGAAACATAAAGTGTGGTTATGTTCAAAGATGCATCACTCTAAACAGAAACATTCCTATAAAAAACTGGTTTGGCTCATTAGAGGCTTCTATGCAAATCTTCCTGTTCAGAAATATTAGCCTGTTCAGGATAAATTACTTTTAATGGTCAACAGCTGTATCCAGATGTTGTAACACACATTGTAGATGTTTTTCTCATCCTCGTGATATCACATTAACTACACCAACTTAATTTCAATGTATTTATATAGCTTTTTTACAACTGACATTGTCACAAAATAGTTTTACAGAAAGGAAAACTCCCATAGCTGGAAAAAAAAACCTAGGAAACTTCGAAGGGAAACCCATCCTCCTCTGGTCAACACTACATAGCCATGACAAACAGTCTCAGTTTATAAATGTGGCATTAGTTAAAGCCAATAACTTAGAGCAACAGCCCTTGTTTTGGGTAGGGGGTGAGTAGTATATGAAGCACATAGAGATGGTCCATGGTGGTTGAAATGGCCCAAGGACAGATGAGTAGAGGCCCCAATAAAAGCTGTATATTATATTCCCAATTCGGAGCAAGTGCATTCATAAATGCTGCACTTTAACAGTTGCTTTATGCAGAGAAAAGCATTTGTAATTGTTTTTTTTTTTTGTCCAGAATACTCTAGACATCAACAGTCGATACTGACCAATGCAAGATCACTGCTGCAAAACTTTGCAATGATCTACTACTCTTCTTTCTGCCATTTTATTTTTTATACATTATAAATGTCTCCTGTTCTGTTCACAAGGTCCAAACCACTAGGTCACCACATCAATAAATAAATAATTTAGACCAAAATCATATTTCAAAACTATCACAGAACAATGCCACAGGGATCAGGCAGCATATTTATAACCATTTCATTAAATAACATTGCAAAATGGCTTTTAGTGGCATTAAATTCTTCAGACGTCTAGTGCTATTCACAACCACTGTGAACAATTCTGACATTCTAGGTTTCTCTAGAATGGAGCATTTCATAGATCTCAATTTGACTCTCTGTCAACACGTTATCTACTTAAATATGTGTTTACAAGGTTTACTTAAAAAAGCACAAACACAGAAAGCACTTTTTTAAACAAAACATTTTTCAGTTGATATTTAGTACAAAATCCATCATAAACCCTTCTGTAAAATCACTCAGTATATCCTACAATATAAACCTATAAATCATTGTGTTCATGTAAAATTTCATAAATGCAAATGTTCCAGAAGCTCGTATCAAGACACAGCCTGGATGTATGATGATTTGGCATCCGGTTAACTCCTAATTAACTGCAATATTAACAAACTATGGCGGTGTCTGAAATGAATCATATGCTGCCTACTCAGGGAGCATCATGAGGCAGGACGACATCCGGTCTTGTCCGAATCAAATGGCCTCAAACGCAGTTTGATTGCTGGTGCCTTTATCACAACAGTGACTTCTGAGGCACTGACTCGACAGCAAGGCACTGACACGGCTGCCTGCAGTATCAGACACAGCGCACGTGGAGCAGCTTGATACTGTGAGAGTTTGATACTTCATCCCAAGTCAGTTCGATGACGTCCTAAAAAAGCTCATGCTTAAAAAACAAACAAACAAAAAACCTAAAAACAACATCATCAAAAAAACATCTGTTCGTGGACTTCCGTCTCTCTCAGCCATGACAGGCAGCTAATCCGCGCCGTAAACTAGGACAGCGCTTCTAGAGAAAACGTAGAGCGCTCACCGGCTTCTGACTTAACCACACATTTTCCAACGAAAGTGTTAAGTCCATCCGGTGTACGCATGCGCACTGACGACTAATAACACCCGACGCCTTCTTAATACACATTAATCTCATAAAGTGTATAAATCAGTTCAAATCATCCAGCCTACAGCTCAAAATAACAAACACGTCCACGCCCGTATTTTCTCGGGATGATGAAAATTGGGCGTAAATATTTTAAGATTTCCCTATTTTGTTTTGATTTTTCATGCAAAAAAATGTGGACGCCAAACAAAACCATTCATTTCCCATTGATCAATGTGGACATGTCCAAAACATTTGAAGGTTTGCCGTCAAAAGTGACCCCAAAAGTCATACTTACAGTCAGCTGCACTAGACACATAATATTAAACACAACATATGGAAATTCCTAAGTTTCCCCAACACATCTAAACGCCTATGTGGTTAAGCTCGACGTGGGCTGTAGCTACCAGCCGCTGCGGCTCCAGCTCCGGCTCCGGCTCCAGCTCCAGCTCCGGTTTTTTTGTGAACTTCAGCTTTACGCGCGGGGGAGGAAAAGTGGCCGAAACCGAGAAAGAACGCGTCTAAACGTCAGCGAGTAGACTTTCTGCGGCGAAACCCTGTTTATAAGATGTCCGAGCGGGAATTGTTCCAGTTTTGTGGGGGAAAAAAATCCAGGTCTCTGTCCACGGAAAAGGGTCACACGCTGCTCCGCGAACGTCATCCGCGCGATGCTCGCTCGTGCGCTTTGTACTCCGCATGGGCTCTGTGTGGTAGCGCACCTTTGAGTTCCAATTAACACAAAGAAGAAGGGAGGAAAACGGGGGCTGTGTGCTGGAGTAGAGTGGGAGAAAGGGGAAAAGGGGGAAAGCAGACAGAAAGAAAAGAGAGAGTGAAAGTGGTGAGGGAGACGCAGCAGGAGAGACGCGTCCATACGTGCTTTATCTTAGTGGCAGTGACGTGATATTGCAGCTCCAGTGCCGAGGCTCGGGGAGAGAGAGAGAGAGAGAGAGAGAGAGAGAGAGTGAGAGAGAGAGAGAGAGTGAGGCTCCCGTCTCCCTCCACACTCGGTGTCGGAGCTCTGCTGCTGCCCTGCTTCACCATCTCTACAGGGAAGACGCGCACCACGGCTGCTGGGAAACATCCGCCGACATACCTTCACATTTGTCTCCCAGATTCGCGGTGTGCCCTCGGTGGCTCGTCCAGCCTTTTGCTTTTTCTCCGGGGCTGCTCTCTCTCTCCTCCCTAGCTCTCCGCGCCGAGGAAAGGAACGGGAGATGAGCCACGGCACGTTTCTCGCCCGCTGACTTGACCATCTTGTGGTACCAGGACCTGCTCGCTCGCTCTCGCGCGATGGGAAATACTGGTTCGCACGGCAGCTTCGCGCCTGGACTTTTCTAGAAAGGATGTGCTCAAGTATGTGGGAAAAATAGCCATAGCGTCCAGAGTGTAAGGTAAATTAGTATTATTATTATCATTATTATTATGAATAGTATGGGGGGAAGGCAGTGCCACCCCCTCCTATTCTCTGAGATCAGAGTTGAGACCCTTCGCAGGCAGCTCAGTCAGGGCTGTGAGGTGACTTGCACAGGTACTTCATTGTCTTTTGATTAACGCCACGTCCATTTTTTTCCAGGCGAGTCGCAAAAAAAGCCGAGGGCAACTTAAGAGGATCGTGTTAGGGGGAGAATTTTTTTAGGAGGATGGGGGGGGGGGGGGGGTTTGAATGAGAAAAATGACTAGAAAATGGAGTTTGGGCGCCGGCTGCGTCTCATGAAATTATATTCTTAGGGGTTGTTTTTTTTTAATGACCCCTTCACCACCACCCGCTATTCCGCCGCCCTCTGGCTCCCTGGCAAGACACAGTTGTGGTGTTGTTCGAGCGCGGCTGAGGGGAGATAAAGCCGTGCTTGTAATCCGCTCATATTCGGAGCGAAAAGCGGCGGAACGGCAGCTGTGCGGAGGGTCTCGCCTTAAACGAAGCGCTGGAGCCCTGTTGAAGGGGAAAAGAGGGGGGCTGCTGTGGGAGTGGGGGGGGGGTGTGATATGGCACTATAAAGTGGCGGCCTGGTGCATTGGAGCCCACCGGGGGGGGGGGGGGGGGTGGGGGGGGGCGTGAGCTGGTTCAATGTTGGAAATGATGAAGCTCAAGGCGCCCGTGGCGGAGCGACGCGAACGCCTCTGCACACAGCTGCAATGCCTGCAGGATTAATGCAATCAGGACATCGAAGCACCCCACCACCACCACCCCTTTCCCCGACGCCCAACACACACGCGCGCGCGCACAAACACTTATTTTAACGCTGTTTTATTGGTAGTGATACACAGAAATGAAACAGTGAAAACGGCGGAGGCAGAGGCGCCCACGCTCGCGGTAAAGTTTCCGTGGGCGTTTGTACGCGAGCGCGTGTCGTTAGGGGAAGGCTTTTTGGCGTGACATTCTCCCTCTTTTCCGTGCCTCGCATTCGCACGCTGCTCGCCATCGCCGCACGTGAGGGCATCAACCGCCGTTCCCTCTTTCTTTCGGTGCCGGCGCAGCGGGATTTGGACGCCGTTCGCCGTGCGAGCGAGCGGAGCTGAGACAGCCTAATGCAGAACGCGATGCACCGCAGGACTGCGCCTTAGCCGCGTAGCTTTAGCGCGTCGTGCCTTCGTTTGCCCTTACAGAAATAAAACACACACACACACACACATTCGTAAGTCTAAGCAGGTTACTTACAAATAATGTAATCGTTAGGCTGTTTTTTTTTTACCCAAGACTACGGTCCTTGTACAGAGAACTTGGAAATTTCCATCTGTTTACACGAGTTAAGAGTTTGTAAGCTAGCTGCTAAGCTAAAAAAAAAACAAACAAACAAACGATTTTAGACTGTTCACATGTCATATGTTCAAATGTTTATTTGGAAGTCGTTTTTTTTATGTCCATCGACGTGCAGGTGTCAAAAGTTGTTCTTCTCGATGTGTTATGAGCCACAAGGTGGCAATGTTTATCCGAAATGTGTTTTCCTCCCAGGAAACCAATGATTCGTCCATGATATTATGGCAAATGTGAAATGGCTAATACCTAGTAGTAGCTGGGTTTTACAGGTTTAACAGTTGTGCGCGCGTGTGTGTGTGTGAGAGAGAGTCTGAAAGGGAAGATTTGGATGCTTTTCTGTCTGCTGTCTCTCTGTCTGTCTGCCCATTCCCTCCCCCCTACACCACCACCATCATCCAAAACCTCATTGTCTTTTCTGTTCTTCTCTTGCAGGCCAAATGACATAGGATGAAGGCTATTCGTAACCTGTTGATTTATATATTTTCCACCTATCTCCTGGTTATGTTTGGATATACCGGTGCCCAAGATTTCTGGTGTTCCACACTGGTCAAGGGAGTTATTTATGGATCTTACTCTGTGAACGAGATGTTTCCCAAGAACTACACAAACTGCACCTGGACGTTGGAAAACCCAGATCCTACCAAATACAGCATCTACCTGAAACTGTACAAACGCGACCTAAGCTGCTCTCAGTTCTCGCTCTTGGTTTATCAGTTTGATCACTTCTCTCACGAAAAGATCAACGAGCTGCTGAAGAACAACGAGTCCATCGTGTACCTGTGCGAGGCGACGAACGTCTACGTGTTTTTGCACTACGACAAGAACTTTGTCCAGCTCCGGCGGGTGTTCCCCTACGACGACAACGGATTGGTGGCGAAGAAGCCAGAGGAAGAGGAGAAGTCTGTGGTGGAGTTTGTGGTTTTGAACAAGGCAAGCCCGAGTCAGTTCGGATGTCAGGTGCTATGTACGTGGCTGGAGAACTGCCTGAAGGGAGAGAAGGGGACGGTGGAAACATGTGGAGTTGTGTACTCGAAATGCACTTGCCCGCAGCACTTGGGCGACGGGGAATCAGAGAGCGTGTTAATGCTCAACAATGTGGTGTTGCCTTTAAACCCCCAAACGGAAGGGTGCCTGACGCCGCAGCTGCGCGCTGCGCATGCGTGCAACCTGAGTGCCGAAGTCAAAAGGCCATCCAAGGAGGGTGAGTATGCCATAGACGGGACCTCTGCAACTAGCATCGGCACCCTTTTTTGAAGCTGCCATACAGGTTTTGGGTTTTTTAATGTCTATGTTTGGTGACGCCCCCGGTACCCCCCCACCCTTCCCAACAATTTGAAAGGGGCCATAGAAGCATTAAAGCCAAAAATGACTTCACAGCACTCTAAACACACAGCACACTTGTCTTTTGTGGATGTCTTGGAGGGCAAATCCAACGTACTTTTTATTTAGACTCAATGAATTCCTGGATATGGGCTTTGTCTGGTACAGAAATATAGGTTCCTCAGTGGGTCTTGGCTTCGATGGCTCTAGAACAAACATTTATTGGTATAGAACCTCCATTATGTGGAGGCAAAATGGTTCTTCCATGGTGCCACTCTAAAGAAACCAATATTCTTAAGAGTGTAGCAGTAAAGTAGGCTTGCAGTTATAATCTTGAAGATATTTCACTGGTTAAGATTTTATTCAACCTTGAGTTACTTCTAGCGATAGACAACATAAAGATCTAGGTGATACCTACATAGATGTACACATACTTTATTTCATACTGCATCTTAATATGTATAACTGTGGCATATACTTTTGTCATATGGAATATGGATAGGATGGGGAAGTTGCATGGACTGTAGGCTACGTAATGATTTTAACACGCTAACAGTGGGAGCCCATTCATAAAACTGATGCAACTCATGTGAACTCAGAAGGTCATATTAACGCATTGTTTCATAATGCAAATACTCAAATACACCTGTACTCCATTTGGGCTGTAGGTCATATAATGGCTTTACAGTCAACTAGGAGCCAGGTTGTAAAACAATGTAACTGAATTTTTGGTCACATTTTATCTTTGATATGAAGCTCTGTTTAACACATACGGCAAGAAGGAAGTTGTAGCATATCTGCTCTGCATAAATACTGGTATCCAAAGCACAAATGTACCTTCGTAATGCAAGAAAGCAGGTCACCTTCATGTCGTGTGTTTTTGGTTTGGGACATGACGGAGCTATGAAAACAGCTTTTACCTATGACAAGCAAAAACGGCTCAAGGGCAGAAAAAAATATTTTTTTTGATGCATTCATTCGAACAGCCAACACCAGTAACTGCCTCTGCCTAGTTATCTACAGATGCAGATTTGGGTACCTGCCTTGGAACCTGCAAGAAAGCCTGAAAATGGGGAACACATCGAAAGTCCTCTCTCAGTTTAAGTGATTCCATCGGGGCAGTGACCTACAGAACACAAATTAGCCAGAATGCATCTATTGTATTTGATAATGGAGAGCGATTCAAGAGTGCTTCAAAAACAGTGATGGCTCGGCATCTAACAGAAGGGAAAGACTCATGGGGAGGGGGGCTGGCAGGGTGGGAACGGGCATTGACACACTCGTTTCATTCCGTCACAGTGATTCAAAGATAATGAATCACTCATGGAAGGAAGAGAGAGAGAGAGAGAGAGAGAGAGAGGGAAGGAAGGAGGGAGGGAGAGGAGCGCTCTGTGGTGGAGCAACCCTCCTGTGGCATTCCGTTTCCACAAGCTGAAAATAATAGCCCCCTAGGGAACAAGTGCCAGCCTTGCTGATCAAATGCAACACTATGCTTTAGACTTATGTGAGTTCAGTTGAGTTAAATAGGCTCAAGCTTTTTTCTTTCCTTTCCGCCTTCTCTCAGACATGTATTTTCTCGCACTCCAACCTGAAATGTGTCATTTTCAGTTGTGCCTGTGCTTGGCCTTCTTATTGTGGGCCCTGTTCCTTTGTCATAAAGGGTTCTATATAGGAATCAAGTCTTTTGCTTTCGAAGAGCCGTGAAGTAAGGCTGGGTGTTGTCAGCTTTGTGAAAATGGTGAAAGTACGCTTTCCTGAGTACATTATGGGTATCGTAAGTACTTCTAGAACAATAAGCAACTCTGTATCATTAAAAGATTTAGAGCAACGGTAGACAGCATATAAACAACAGCTCGTGTATAATTTATGACATTAGTTTGTTGATCATGTTCATAGACTTTCTAAAGCATGTCAGAAATAAGCTTTGTTCTTTGTAGCTTGTTCCCAAACTTCAACGCAATATTGTGATACATATTATAAATTGTAAGAATGTTTTTGTGGTGTTATGTTCTTTCCATATCGTCCACCTTTACAGGGACAGATTTTTCAAAATGTCTGCACAAATAAATGGTAAACATGTAAAGAAGTCATTCAGAGTGGTTTGGTGTGAAATATGCTTTTCTACAGAAATCAGAATTGTTCATAGTGGTGTTGGAAACCAGACATCCATGCTTCTAAAAGCTTCCTCACAGAAAGTATTACATGAAATATTTATGAATACACTCCCTGATGCCCAAGACGTTGTTTATGATGGTTTTAGTATAGTGTTTTGGCCATTTAATTGCACAAAGGTACGTGCAAAGCTTTGTAAGGAAATATAGTCCCCAAAGAAAACGTTTTTTCAGATCTACCTTTTTTTTTTTACCATTATCATCACATACACTACCGGTCAAAAGTTTTAGAACACCCAATTTTTCTTGTTTTTACTGGTAATTTAAGCAGTTTGATTAAAGTGAATAGTAAAATGAAAAAGTTAAGCGCTTACAATAAATAAAAACAAAAAGGTGGGCAGAGGTGGCCTAGTGGTTGGGACATTGCCCTTGTGAACTGAAGGTACCACTGAGGATTCCTTGAGCAAGTTCCCACTACACTGCTCCCCGGGTGCTGTTGATAGCTGCCTGCTGCTCCACGTGTGCCTGTGTGAAGGGTTAAATGCAGAGGTCACATTTCATTGTGATGCTTGAGTTCGTTCACAATGACAAATAGTCACTTTCACTAAATGATAAGTTTGTCACCAAAAAAACTGAAATGTTATATAGATTTCATAGACAACAGGCTATTTTGCTCAAGCATTACAAAACTGGTTAACTTACTTTCCTGCAGCAATGGAAGTACATTAAGCCTTGACAGTTAACACAAACAGTTTCCAAAAGTGCCCCAATGTCTGCTGATGACTTACAGACACCTTTGAAAAAAAGACAGAGCTGGAACCCACTGATGCACCGTTAACACAATACTATACCGCAGGAAGCAGTACTGTAAATCGCTATCAGAAAAGGAAAAGGAAAGAAATAAAGAGAGACGGTAAGGTAATGAGCCAAAATATTAGAAGAAAAACTCTGAAGGAGACTTAGTTTACAGAATAGCGGCACAGTCTTTAGACTTAAACCTTCTCCAGCTGATTTGGGATGGACTGGACAGAAGGTAAGGCAGCAAAGTTAGCATCGCTAAGCATTCTTTAAATTTTAGGGCTTCGTTTATGCTTAAGGAAAGCTGTACATTAACCAGGTCCTTCATTTTTGAAAAATGCATGTTGTATGTGAACGTTTCTTGATTCTTTTGTTTTTGGTGACCTATTTTTTTTAAACGTTGGGCAGTTTAACATTTAAGGCTTAACTGCTTAAATTGGCAATAAAAAAACAGGAAAAAGTGGGTGTTTCACTGATAGTAGTTCACTGGTGGTTTTATAGTGAATTAAATATTTGTGTTGTTTCTCAGCGATGTACAATTTTAAGTCATGGTTTTCCCCTGTTCTCCTTGTGCATTTTGCTCATTGCCACTTGTCTGCAAACCTCAGTAAAATGAAATGTCATATATGACATTAATGTCATATGTGACATCAACTAAGTGCATATTTGATGCTATGTTCTTGCCATAGTTCTGAAGCCTGCAGTTTTCCTTTCTGTAATATATGACGTGCAATCCCAAAATTGCACCTTTGTCAATATCTGAATCCCAAACAACAGCTAGCATCCAAGCTTCCATTCTTTATACGCTACATTAGTCTGGCAGCAGCAATTACATAAAAACACACTGCCTGGACGTTTTCAGGGCTTTTCTGCAATGTGACCGTGTCCCAGAAAAAAAAAAATACAACCGGTCAACATTCATGTTCAGAAAAGCTTACCAGCACCAGCTTATTTTTTTCTCCGTGAAGATTCCACTCAGTGTGCCTATTTATAGAGCGACAGTTTTAAATCCTTCTTTTTTTTTCGAACTGGATATCCGGTGGATCCCTCTCAGGTTCAAAAAAGCCCTGTCCCTCCTGTTGCAATCAGAGTGTAACGGCTGCTCTCTCTTATGGGGGAATCAACAGTGTCACTGTAGAAAAAAGGCCCAGATAAGACCAAAATAAAGGGCTTTCTTTGATATCTTCCCCCGCCTTAGCCTGCTTTGTGTACAGCAACAGAGTGTGGCCTTTGAATGAGGATGCTGAAAGGCTCCTGAAAATGCAATTTTTTTTTTCTGGCTCACTGCTCTTTGCTCGATAATATCCTTCTAGCTGGCAAGAAAGGTTGATTAGACTTTATAATACCATCAGTGTTTGAAATGCAGCCTCACTGGGCATACAAAAGTAAAGTGTTTTGAAATGTAAAAAACATATTATACTTGCATAATGGGTCATTATGATGGCACTGCACATTAAGACACACTCTAGCATGCATTAGTTGACTGCATTATTACTATGACGCTTGTTTGTATTTATAATGCCATTGCAGCGTTAACTGCAGTGCTTGCCTTTATTGTGTATACACCTTTAGGAAAGCTCTGGGAGGTTGATTTGGATTATTGTGATGACTCAGTGTGGTTCAGCCATTTGTGCCATAACTGTGATTGCACCGATGAGGAACACTTCTCAGGCCTTATTCACAAAAGCTCGAATCAAGCCAGAAAAAACACAGGTAGATGGAACATGAGTCAATGACGCCTGCCTTTATTAACTATTTCAAATGCACAATGTGACCGAAAGCCACACGCTCTAAAAGATGGGAAAGGAGAACTTATTCCTGTTGTTCAGCTGTGAATACTGCTCCTCAGAGAACTAGAAATTTAGTCCGTATTCTTTGGCTTTCTAAGCTTTCTATCTCTCACAGTCAGGTGTGGGTAGGGTTCAAATTAGAATTTTGAATTTGAGTTTAGACAGAACATTACACATTTAGTCTCATGGCCAGATGTGCTAAGCCTCTTGTGCCAGATTACAGGCACAAATATGACACCTTCTGCCTAAAACAAAACGCACCAGAACCAGAATTCACAAATCAGAGAAGGAATATTGGTATCATATGATATTAATATCAGGCTGTAATCAGCAGAAAATGCCGGATTGGTTCTTGGAGGAAAAAATAATTAATCTAATTCTGAAACAAGCCTAACTTTACGTTGGGCAATGTTGTGTTGGTGGCTGTCTATGACTTCTTGTGTGGTAGTGGAGTAGTTTGCATAATTTTGAGCATCATGGATTACTTTTACATGACCGCCTTTTGTCAAGCTAAATATTAATGGTCTAATTTCTGTTGGGTTTGCTAAAGTTTTGGCGGGCAAGTGTTTCTCTGCTTTTAATTCCAGGTATAAATGAACGGTATCATGTCAAAGACGTATTGTTGGAAGGCTCCCTGTAACAGTGTTGGCTGTCAGACCAAGTTTACCTAGAGACCCTTGGGGCATTGATTTCTTTGTCGCTGTTTGTTGTATTTTTTTAGTCAAAGTAGAATTACAACCTTAAATATATTTTTGCATTTCATTTTAACATTGTGGTCTCTTCCTCAGTCTCTTTTGTCCCAAGCTTGTTGACAATTTCATGCTGCCTTTGAACCCCACATCTTACAATTATTAGGTGGCCCTTTAAACAACTGTGTGATTAGTAAACAGAGCGTCAGGCTCTTGGTTGTTTTTCAGAAGTTCTCCATTGTGTAAGCCAATTTTTTTTTTCTTGGCTACATTAGGTCTAGAAAGACTGTTTGCTAGCAGACAAAATGCCAAAACTACTTGTAGTTGCAGAACTGTTTGAGCACAACAGTTTACCCAGTCTGTTCTCAGACGAGTTCCAAATTTTGGAATTCTTCTCAGCAATATAGCAATCTTGGGCTGAAATGTGCGCTTGTACTTTTAAATTAACCATATCTTGCACTTACGAAAGGGTTCTTCAGTAAAGCCAGTGGTTAAATATAGAAGTAATATAACAGAATACCTAAATGGTACTTTGTAGCTCATAATATATGTCTTTGTATGTATGTCAATCATGTAAGTCACATTCACGAGGCTTAGATGGTCAGTTATTCTCTGTGGCATCAATAATAACGATGCTGCTGCTGCTGATTATTAATATTACTATTATATAATGAAGAACCTGTGATCTAAATCAGTATTGGAAGCTGTGCTTTTTGTATGAGGCTGCATTTTATGTCAAATTAGCACAGTTTTGCCTTTATTGTTGAATGGGCTGTGATAGTTTGTGCGTGCACACATTTCTTAAAGGCTTATTATTGATTTGTTCAGAGCACAGCTGAAAGATTGTTCGTTTTTATATTCAAATCGCCATTATCAGATTGAAGGAGCTGCCACTTTAAATATAGCCTAAATGATTTACCACCTTTCCTTTAGTTTTAAGTGCGGAGTTTAAAAAAAAGTAAATCAATAATAATGAACTATTTAAAAAGTTAAAGCAAGCTAGCAATTTCTGTATGCCAACGTGTACTTCAAGTACCTTAGCCCTTATGAAAAGTCTTAATCTGCTTATCAATGTGCTGTATCAGGGGACTCGAATCTTATCCACAAATGGCTCATGTGGCTCATTCCGTTTAAGCAGGAGCTCACCTGATTTTTTAATCTGTTGGTCTCAATCTTCAAACAACTGACTTATTACTTTACTGAAATGAGAATCTGCTGCCACACCTCCCTTTTTGGAGAAGAGCAGTCCCCCCCCCCCCCCCCCCTTGCTATACTCTTTTAAACAGAAATGTGCCAAAAAAGGCCTCTGTGAACGATTTAAGATTCTTTTTGAAAGGATACTTCTTTAAAGAACCACTTACTCTCAAATTTTAAAGACTCTACAGATAATATATAGCTTATATATCAGTTAATTTTTGTTTTGTTTTCTAGAACCAAACAGGAGTCTTTATTTGTAATAGTTTAGGGCTAAAATGCAGTGAATGCAGCTCCTATTGCAAAGCAATATTGCTCGTAATCATTTATTTATTGTGTTATTGTATGGTTTTTTGGGGCCATCTTGTTGGATTTGGCCAGAGTGCTATTTCTTTCCTTTATCATCTCCTCTTCAGGCGCCATGACACTTGATGTGATAGCTCAAAGTCAGTCGTTCCAAATTGTGTCTCTTAAATTAGTCACTAACGGAGCCTCGGCTGGAGAAGACGAGCAACATCTTGAGGCATTGTCTCATTACAAGCCTCCCTCCTTCTGTCTGCCCTTGGCCAGCAGCCTATTCATTCTCTCCTAATGTTTTTCCGTTTTTTGGGCTTTTTTTGGAAAGAATTTTTCCTGACTGCACTATAGGAGCCAGCCATCGTCGTGCGATAGTGCTCGCATTCCGGCGCGAGTGGTCCTCGCTGCATTCAAGCTCCAGAGGGCATTGCGGAATGGGACCATGGCTGATACTAATGAAGTAGGCTGCACTCCAGCTGTCAGGTCATTTTTGCTGAGTCACTTAGTCGTCTTGCCCGAGTACAGGGATGTCTGCTTTGCCACAATTTAAAATGGCAGGTGCCCTCTTCTTGGAGAAAGGCTGCTATTTCTTGTTATTTGACGTGCAGTCGTCTATTTGACAGAGATGGAGGTTAAAAACTGGTTTTCTCGTCTATGCTCTGCCCACAAATATGTTCCTGCCTAGTCACTGTTGCGATAAGACTTTACAGAATGCTAGCAAAAATTCAGTCGAGCAAGAAACTCAAAATACATACATTATTAAATAAATTACATACAATGTTTGTGTAGACTACATAATACTGATTTTATTAGAAGCTGCCCAGCTGGGCTACATAGTATTAGCTAATTGACACTTAGCAACAGGAATTAACATGCTAGTGTGATGTATATCCTGTATAGGAAATAAAGACCATTTGAAATTAATATAGCACCTTAAAGTCTAAAGTTGTGTGCTAGTGTTTACCAGTGTTCTGTAAAGCCTGACTGTTCAAGCTTTCAGGGGCACCTAAATATTAGGTTTAGCCAGGTTTGTTAGATCTCTAAGACTGGGACTGGGCACTCTTGAGCTACAGCTTTGCACTGCAATGTGCAATGACTCAAATTATGGGTCAATTCTGTCACGACTCTGTTTATTTGAGATTTAAAGGATAGTTAAGATTTAAAGGTTCCCCTCCAGACAGTAGGTGAGGCTGCCTCTGTATTGGACTTGAAGAAGGTCCTGTTGCGTCATTGTCACTGGCCAAGAGAAAGTCCTAAGCACCGCATCTTCATTGCATTACGTGGCATTTCATTCCTTTTGAATCTTGGTCAAGTCTCTCAGTATTCACGGTGCATTATGTTCATCCCTATTGTTCTCCACATTTGGAGGCCATTTAGCTTCCAGTCGAGGGATGGAAGAGGGCGTCTGGATCCATCTTTCCTCTTGTCTTTTTCCAGAAATGTCAAATGTTATGGCTCTGCTAGAGGGATCTAACAGTAATCAGTACTTATGCCCTTGGTAAAGGTTGCTTCTAAATGCATGACTCAGACATAAGGGACTGTGCCAGTTTAAATGCATGCACCGCAATTACATTCGCAAATGGATTGCAAAACCTCTATAGAAAATGAATTATCTGTGAAGAGCATATCAATGAAAATCATGCACTAAATTTCATTTGTTTCTGCAAAGCTTGCAGGTTTCACCATCGACCGTAGGCAAACAATATGATATTTTAATGAATATTAAGTATCAGCTGTCCTTCTTCATCCTTAACCATTGCAATACACCACTCTTAAAGAGACAAAGTCAGACAGTCTTTAAGAAGTAAATCCATGGCAGTAGGATACAGTAGGCTTGTGGTCAAGATGCTAAATTGTAATTATGTAGTTCGGACATTGTTTAACCTAAAACTTGTTACCAACATGTTGTTGTATATTCATCTTAATTGTAGCATAGCATAGCATAACATAGCATTTCTAGATCAAACTCTTCAGTTAATGGTCCTGGCATAGAGCTCTCAATGTTTTTCATCTGAACAAAATTGATCCCATTCGCTGGAAATCAAAATATAATCAGTTGATTTCACTGTCATTATATTGGTATTTAATACATGTTAAACATTGCATCTGCTTATAGAGAAAAAGAAATTCTGACTGAATAATTTTCCATTGGGTCTGGGTTTATTAATTGAATGTGATTGTTTTGAAACCAAAACCTAATAATGCATTAAGACTAATACTGTATTTTAAATATAAACATTACTGTATTGAATAAAAATGGCAGACATCATTAAGACACGTAAGGGTAGTTTTCTAATTATGTTTCATTTAATAATATTACAGTATAGTGAATAAAAGGTCTGAAAACCCTCAGTGGTGTCTGGTTTATGATATTTAAATCTACAAAATCATAAATACCTTATTACTATACTGCATTCCCATCAACAGTTTAACAAGTCATTCTAAACTCTCTTGACCTTAAATATTGCAGGTGAACTAACATATGAAATGACCCAAAAGACTTGGGGTTAGTATGGGTTCAACAAGCTCCATCAACACTGAAAAGAAAAAACAAACAAACAGTAGAATCTTTCTTTAAGATGGAGCTGGAGCTTAAGAGAAACACAAAAGACTTTAAAATCAATTTAGAGCCCCAAATTACAAATAAGTTAGTGTGGGAGCTCACAATTATATCACCCAGGCAAACATGAATGAGGTACATTAGGCAAGTGCAGCCTTAAGCAAAACACTCGCATGGTAATTGGAGGTAGTGTAACCTAGAGTGTTTACAGAGCCAAAGCAGGTTGAGATACGGCTCCAAACGATTCTGTTGATTATCAGCATAAATCCTTAGCCTCCACACAAAGGTGTTATGTGTGTTAAACATGCCTTTGAGTAAATTAATAAATGTGCAAACAAACAACTAGCATCTATATTTACATATGTTCAAATGGAGAATATGACAAGGGAATAGACCAATAGCTTGAGGAATTAGAAGTCCAGGGGTTTATTTTATTTTTAGTGCTATGCTAAAAACATTCCAACTTTGAACACTGAATGTCTGCATTAGTAATGTAAGACCTTACTGCTAGGGGTGTGGCCATTTACAGAAATCACAGATACAGATTTTTGGCTTATTAGAATAGTTTACATTATAAAAGTAAAATATTTTAAGCAAACGTTGTGTAGTTTCTGATATAGTACTCTAGCTAAAAGCTGTTGATAGCCCCAAGTTTAAATACGACTATGCTAATGATGAAAACATATGATATGCTGCTACATGGATATAATATAATTTGTTGTATCTTTACATCCCTAATTGCTACCTATGCAGCTTTACGCCCATGACTGCATCATAGTACTTGGAAATATTGATCCAAATATCAACATCATACTATTTTTTGTTTGCCAGTGTGATAGTAAATAGTAATTACTTAGAAATTATCTTGGGTTTCTTGGTGCCCTCACAGATTATTACACACCTTGAGCCTTTGAGTGATCTTTGTTGGTTAAGCACTCCTGGAAAGAATAACAGTGGTCTTAAATTTACTTAAATATGTCTGATTATGGATTGGGGAATAGCAAACCCGTTAAAGATTGTTTTGAAACTTTTACAGCTCTACAGAAATCTTTTTGTTTGTTCCATGATGAACATCCACAAACATGTTTTAAAGATGAGTTTTTGTCAGATAACAATCATGCCTGATTGTCACCCAATTAATTGAAAACACCTAAATCTAATTCCACATTAAAATTTTACTTTTAAATAACAACACGTAAAATGTTGCTAAAAATAAAAAAACTGTATCACAGTGTCAATATCATGGTATTACAATATGGAGTATGTATCCCCAAGCGCTACTAAATTATAGCACCAGCGTGAATGAGGCATAGGAAGAATTATAAATAAGCAAATTACACCCTTTTTAAATTCACTGAATGTAACTTCTTTGAACATTTAGGCCTTCTTTGGACAACTGACATCTCTGCCTCTATCCCTGATGTTCCCAGGAATGTTTGCCAACCGCATCTTGCCTAGATTTCACGGGAGGTCCCCTGACTAGTTAATGGCCATATGGTTGTTTTACTCCCCTCGTCAAAATGGCTGCTGTCATTAGTCACAGGAAAATCGGTTGGTCTTGATTGGACTCAGCCTGGAAATGGTCGCTTAGTCCGCTTCCAAAACGAAAGCTCAGCACACCAGCAGAATCAACAGAATTGGAAGTGAATGAAGGCCGATGAGGAGCGGCAGCTGATCCTTTGGGTGTTTTCGCTCATCTGTTGTTATTGGCGATGTGACCGCTGTCCCACTACGAGCACACAAAGCTCTTTTTTTTCCTCCAATTTTGTGGTTGATTTGAGCTTGCATCTTGAGCGTTTGTTGAGCTTTTAAGTCAACTTGCTGGCCCCTGAATAATTCGGCCTCAGCTGCTGAGCCACATGCTTCTCCCTAAGATTTTGCTTGGCAACATTTTATTTCCTATTTTCTTCCCACCTACTATAGAGGAGTAGAAATGCACAGCAAAATGCATAGCACCCATCTAAAGGTGCTGATTCATTCTGAATCTTAGTAAAAATGTTACAACAGTAAAAATGTTGTTGATCTTTGGAATAAGCCAGACTAGACCCAACCAATCTTGATTAGCTGTGTTAAAAGTAAGTATTACTTAAATATAACCTTATAAAGGGTTACAAAGCAATTTCTAAGGTTCTGGGAGTTCAGCTAAACCATAGTGTGTGCCAATATCTCCATATGGAGATAACATGGAACAGTAGTGAATCTTTAGAAGTGTCCTAAAGTTCAACATTCCTCTAAGAAAACAGCGATAACTCATCCAGCAAGGCACAACATCTAGAGAACCACTGATCTTGCTCACCTCAGTAGGTTATCATCATACTAACTGTCAAACGTGGTGGTAGTGAGATGGTGTGGACATGCTTGGCTGCATGAGAGCCTTGGTGACTTGCCATAATTGACTTCTGTTCTCTTCCAAAAATTCCTGCAGGACAATGTCCAGTCATGATCTAAAGCTCAACAACACTGGCATTATGCAACAAGACAACAATCCTAAGCCCAAGAGCAAGCCCACCTCTTAGTGGTTCTAAAAGAAACAAAATTAAGGTGTTGGAGTGAACTAGTAAACGTCCTGACTTGAATCTGGTGAACTGATGTTCCTAAGTTGGCCCAGGTCCTTAAAATGTATGATTTTCTACTCTCTCTTGAAATACACCCACTTTCTAAAGGCCTGTCCCTTCCAAAACATCATAATACCAAAGAACATTCAAACTCCAATGAAATGCCAAAAGACAATTCAGGCTGAAAGCCCACCAGTGTGACGGAATTAAAGTAACTCAGCAAAGATAATCGACCAAACTTCCTCTACAACAATGTGGAAGATTGACCCTGGGTTAAAGCTTTGCTGTTGTTTCGTTAAAGGTGGCACAACCAGTAATTAGGTTTAGAAGCAGTTATTTTTTACCACAGGTGATAGTGACTTGATAATGACTATTTGTCATTGTGAACACACTCAAGCACCACAATGAAGTGTGACCTTTACATTTAAACCATCACACATGCAGCAGTGGGCAGCTATCAACAGCGCCCAGGGGGCTGTGTGGTGGGTACCTTGCTCAAGGGTACCTCAGTAGTGCCCGGTCCGGGACTCGAACCAGCGACCTTCAGGTCCCAAAGGCAGCATCCTAACCACTAGGCCACCACTGCCCACTCAGAGACGTCACAATTAAAAAAAAAAAAAGATTATTGTGTTAAGGCCGGAGAGCGTTTATATGCAAAAAAATTGAGGAAATCAGCAAAAAAAATCTCAGCGCTGCATGTTAAGTACAGGGACATAAACACCTTTCCACAAACACATTTCAGAGTTTTGTGTGGCATGTGTTACTCAGTTTTTATTTACTGTCACTCTGTTCAGGACAGTGCAATTAGAAAACACAGTGAGCACCTGACATATTGCTTGAGTAGTTTCTTTCTGATGTTGAGGTCATATTGACCTGCCATTTGCCAATGTTCTGGTCAAGCACAGTACAGACTGTGACATGTGGCACAGTCTGGCACTAGTTTTTGGGAGCATTAATAAATTGACATAGATTATCTATGACGCGGTATCTGAGCGTTTAATCATGCTAGATATCTAATACTAAATATTTTCCCACAGTGTGTTGTGACATTTTGTAATAAACCATGACGTGTTGTGTAAGTACTGGGCACATTAAAACCACCGAGCGATTTCGCAAGGTCTTTTTCATCTTCTGTAAAATGGCGCATATGCCTGCCTGTCAGCTATAGGCTTATTATGTGTCGGAGGTGTGGATAAGGCTGTATGAAACAGAACAGGTTAGGTTTGAAATGTCACACAGTTAAATACTGTACCTTGGTAATCCACACACGCTATTTTATCTCGAATTCCTCGCCGCAGTCACCTTTTTTGACAAGTATGGCAACTGAGGCAAAATTGCTTGGGTTGGCAGCAGAAATTACAATGTCACTCACACTTTTTATGAGCATGAAATCCCAGGATGTTTCATATCTTTTTTTTACTATATATCTGTAAAAGATGATTTTGTCGCTGTAAAAGCAAACATATTTTGTTTTATCCTTATAATAAGTACCATAGTGTTAAAGGGGCCACATTGTTCCTTAAGCTGAATTCAATTAATTGTGATATTTGTGTATGTTTATGTATGAATAACAGTCATTAATCATTTTTATGGGACCATTTTTAACCTGTCTTTAGATTTAAACAGGCTGTTTTTATTACCATGTATTTTAGTCTTATAAATGCAAATGAATTGTCCTGATTGGCTGCCCTGTTTTGCATCTTATTCAAAGAAGAAAAACATACACTGTGAATGATAAGGTGCCATTCACAGTTTATGACATGAGCCTTTTTGAAGCACTGAAGGGAAGTTAAAGGGAGTAGGCATTTGTCTTTTACCATATTCCACACAGCATGGTGGACGTTTTTGGCTTACATGATTAAAATTTAATGATAAATCCTCCTTAAATATTCATATGCTATTATTTATCCTAAATATAAGTAACGAGCGGCCACCATTACATATTTACTGAGGATTTAAGTCTTTTAATGTGACTGCATTTATGAGGCACAGTGAGATACAGCAGAGAATTATTTATTTATTTGTTTATGTATTTTGCCCAGACTAGAATTTTCATGCATCATACATGCGCTGATCAGCTACAACATTAATACCACTGACTAGTGAAGTGAATAACATTGATTGTCTATTTAAAGTGATGTTTGTCAAGTGGGGTATATTAGGGAGCAAGTCAGTTCAGTCAGTTCCTAAAATATATGTATTGAAAGCAGGAAATACGGGCAACTGTAAGGATCTAAGAATCTTTAACAAGGACGACTGAGTCAGAGTATCTTCCAAAACAGCGAAGACCAGCCAAGCAGGTCCTATCCCATATAAGAGCTACTGGAGCACAATTGCAGAAAAAGTTAATGCTGGCTATGACAGAAAGGTGTCAGAACACACACATCACTATTTAATAATGCAGTAAGAAAGCAGCATAGCCAAAAAAACAATACAGAAATCATTTACCAACCCTGGTCTTGAAGGACTGTGCAGAGCAGGGGGTCCTCCATGACTAGAGTTGGGAAACAATGTCCTGTAGAACTGTTTTGGATCTTATGTCCAATATCTACCAGCAGTGGGAGTTTGTTAGGTACTAATTAGTGTTTTAAGTGTCCTTTCGTTTTACAATAAAATACTAAAGGCCATAATTTATGATGTTTCCCACAGTAGGAATGCTGACCTAGGACCTTTTCTAATTAGTAAAGTAATAGTAAATAAAAGAGTAACCTGACCATAGATCAGCACTTTTGGGTTGGCCTAGGATCAGAGATAAAACATTTTCCCATACAAATATACCTGCGTTTGATCAACTAAAACAATACTCAGAGATGACAACGTTAAGTTCCAAAAGAGCAATTTTGGTAGCAGATATGTGAGTGTGAAGAACATTTTAAGATAAGTAGAAGCCTCAAAAATGTGAAGGTATTTTCATATAATGAGAAGGATTTCTAAGCTTTAAAAGGGTTCTTCACACTCATAGATTCCATTCCTGTTAAAACAGTTCATTGGAACGTTCCTTAAAAATGGTTCTTTAAAGGCAAACCCTTCATGTTTTCACCATCAACAGTGGTGGTATCATTAGCCTTGTGTTTAGTAGCATGCTGATTCCGTTTACAGTCAATTTATATAACATGCTTGGTTCATTTTTATTCTGGTCAGGCAATTTGTGAAGAACATGGCAATTATCTTGGCCTGGAGTTCGCCAAATAGACATGTAATTTTTGGACATGTGCCGGAATGAAAATCAGCTTGTGGAAACTGAGCTGGTAATAATGGAGCCATTAGTAGAAATAAATATATTTTATTGAGAGATATTAATAAGGTCCATTGTGGCCAGAGTACCCACATTAAAATCTCTGCTATTACTGTGCCCTAATGGATGCAGATGGTTTTCTAAATGTTTAAATCTAAAGTATTAACTTTATACCGGATATTCACCATCAGCTGGATTGCTTGTGTCAAACTTTCATGTGTACTGCTGAAATAGAACATCCGCAGTCTTTAAGTTGAAAGCAAATGCTGCCTAAAGATAATCTCATGTGATCTTTGATCCATTGAATTAGCTTTCCTCAATATGTATTTGAATGTTTATGATGCATGGAGCTCAATAGACTCCGTGTAATATACTATTCATTCTAATCTGTGATCTTCCATTTTTTCCCCCTAGCCCATCATGATAAGTAGACCCTCTAAAATCAAAGGGAATGCCAAGTGCTGTTGTTTTCCTATTTTCTTGCACTTCAAAAAGAGGTGCCGTATGAACACGGCAGTTCCTAATAATGAGTCTCTGAAGGCGGAGTGGCAGATGCACATACATGCACAGGCGCAGCGCAAAATGATACGACCGCTTACAGTGCACCTGCATTTAATGTTCAATTTGCTAAGACTACAGCTTGCCACACCAGTCTGCATGTAGCCCCACCCACTAACTGCTTGCTCAGGAGGGTTTAAAAGTCACATTTAAATAACAGTAGTCAGCAAGCTCGTGACACAATGGAAATGGAACGTTTTTGAAGAGATAGCTGTGTTGTTCAGTAAAGTTCCTTCCCACCACAACATCCACATGGGTGTTACTTTACTCCAGATAAGAAAACCAGTGTGTTAAACAAGAACACAGGGTGTGTGCGCAAATTGCATCCGCATGTACATTCGATCCCATGGATTTAAGCAGATGTATTCTGGTGTTCAACATTCTTTTATTACTTTAAGAAGAAAAAGGGAAAGACATATGTCATATGTGGAAACAGCATGCGACAATAGAATTGTAGTCTGTAATGCATACAGTGGGAGAGATTGTACATTCATCATCCAGGCATAAAAAAACATGTGCATTATCACCAAATGTGCATAAATTAAAATGATGAAAATGAAAATTTGATGGGAAAATGGCAGTTTCCAATGTATTAAATGTAAAAAAAACATAAATAAACAGGTGTAAAAGTAAATTGTTGAACTGTTGAAATCATTGGAGTTGTAGAGAGTTGGGTATTCAACACGAGGGCAGTGGAGGCCTAGAACACTGGCTTTGGGACCTGAAGGTCGCAGGTTCAAGTCCCGGCCCGGGCACTACTGAGGTACCCTTGAGCAAGGTACCGTCCCACTACACTGCTCCCTGTTGGCAGCTGCCCGCTGCTCCACGTGTGCAGAGGTCACATTTTGGTGTGGCGCTTCAGTGTGTTCACGTTCATGTGGCCAGGCTCCTCAATGTGATGTGAAAAAACACGTACAAAAATTCAAAGTCATTGTTGCCATATGGGATAAAGCATAGATGCTGGCTTCTGCGCTACCATGAGGCCTGCCTGAAGAGGCTTTTCATCAATTAAGTTGTAATTAAGAGTCTTGATGTGGAGTCCTCAAATTATGAACGTCTTTCAATTTTATGTTGTTATTAGCATGATATTGCTGGACCCTCACGGATTTCATTAGTACTATAGCTGTGTCTCATTTTAACTGCTTCACTGTTTTGACATTAGCAAACTGCTAAGTGGACTCTGAACCTCACAGTTGGTTCTATTGTGGGTGAACTTGTGCAGCTGAGACATCAAATTCTCACTAACCGTTCCCTTCGGATCTGAGCCTCAGCCACAGTGTCAGCCTGCATCAGTGTTGCTTGTCATCGAGTGGCAATTACAGAGTGCAGAATAGAGCTATTTGCATTAACATCCACCCAAATACCCCAGGAAAATGACTCTGTCCATCACACTAACTGTTTACGTCATGGAAGTGGACAGGGAAAAAAAAAAAAAAAAACTTTTCTGGAGGGACCGCAGGTGTGGCCATTCTCATCAATATTCCCCCTGTAGCATGTGGCAAGTCTCCATCATATTAGAGGATCCAGTATAAATGTATTTTTGGTGCTGTCACTTTAGTCACATATTAGTAATTAGGTAACCTGCCAATCATTTTAATGAGTCATTTTTTTTGTTTATTTTGTTAATTATTAATTAGGTGAATTAATGTCATGATTAATTAATTAAGGTCTGTTCTAATTCATGATTTTTAAAATTGTTTTATCAGTTAATCATTATAACCCTTAGTTTTGTAATATCCATAAATGTTCAAAAGTCAAATCTGTGCAACATAAACTTTTAATCCGGCAAGCCTGCACGATCAGCCTTTTCTGTTTAGAAGCACAATCTCGTTCACTGTATTTTGACGAGCTTGATGTAAATATGGAAGTATTACAGGCCTGCATTGAAACAACCAACAGCTGCAGGGCTGCTATACATACCCACTAGGTCAAATGGCAGTTAGTTACTGTCGTTTAATGTGTGTAACAGATTGCAGATGAATTCGCAAGGCAAAACAAAACAAAGACTTTAACCAGTGCACCTTTTTATCAGTGAGTAATCTTGCTTCAAGCAGCAGAAGATCAGGAGAGGATGATGAGTCACATTTAGGTGTTGTCATGATGTAAACCGCCTTAACGTGAAGGACAGTGAGCTGACTGGAGCTATGAATCAGGCTCCATATGTATAATGCGCCTGAGAGGAAAGCTATTCTTAAGCTAAACTGAGGCTTTCACAGAGAAACGTTATGGCTGTTAAAGCTTACAATATGTATTAATCAAAAACAGAACCACCTCACGCAGCTTTCTGACTGAGGACTTTACTTAATGTTTAAGTGTTAAAGTGACTATTTGTCATTGTGAACACACCACAACGAAATGCAACCTCTGCATTTAACCCATCCCCATATAACCCATATATATATAGTAAGATTTTTATAGTGTTTTATTTTACATAATTATATTTTATATTCTTTAGTATGTAAATGTGTGTGTACATATATATAAGTTTATGTGTGTATATATATCTGTATCTTTTCTCAGCTGCTGGGGCAAGTCAATTTCCCCAATAGGGGATAAATAAAGTTCTATTCTATTCTATTCTATTCTATTCTATCACACATGCACACGTGGAGCAGCAGGCAGCTATCAACAGCGCCCGCTGAGCAGTGTAGTGGGACGGTACCTTGCTCAAGGGTACCTCAGTAGTGCCTGGGCCGGGCAACCTTCAGGTCTCAAAGGCAGCGTCCTAACCACTAGGCCACCACTGCCCACTGACTTAGTGAAATAGAGAATGGACAGGAATATTAAACCTGCACTAGCTTCAGTTAACTGTCATACTGGCAACTAGTGTTAGTGACATTACAAACTCAGTTTGTACACTGCAAGTATGATATGCCCATGTTTGCAAGGCCCTAGGCTGACATTACATAGACTTGCTGTAATGACTTTAATATAGGCCTAAATAGGATGATTCTCAATAGGCCTTTTACCCTCCTGGGTGTACAAACTTTAAAGAGCCACTTTTTATGCATTTGTTTTTATCATCACACAGTTCCTTGAAAGAAGCGAAGAATATGGTCAGAAATGCAGATTCAGTCAATTGCATATATATTTGTTCAGTCCTAAGCACAACCTCAGGCAAATTAGATGTTTAGTGGATTTTGTAAAATAAAAAATACATCAATGAATAAACTTAAACATAGTATTTTGTCTGCAATTTCTAGTGTAGGACGGTTTATGAATTATAATTGGCTTATGGGTGGTTATTAACTAGGTAATAAATACCTTAAAAGCATTAATATGCAGTTAAAAAACTTAAATGATTGAAATTCTCAAATAACCACTTGTATAATTTACAAACTCTTGGGATATTAAAGCAGTATCTGAGTGTTACTGTGTCCCAGCACATCTCCACCCAAGTCTTCACTGTTGCCCTTTTTAATTAACGTAGTAAAACTGCTTATTAATGCATTTAAAACTATCACCTATAATTAATCACTAATAAACTAATAATTATTGACCATTTATATACTCTCTATAAGGGCAGTATTACTGTAAAGTGGTGTCCAGTTTTTATTTATTGCTGAATTTAATATACCGGAAAAACATGAAGTGTGTTATAGTAATTGTGGTGTTTACACTGTTGAACGAAAAGAAAAATCACCTTTTTACATACAATACCCAACTAAAATGGAATTTTATTGTTATTAATATGTAATTACATTATATAATATAAAATGGATGGTTTACAGTGTAACAGTAACCACAGACAATGATCTTTTTCAACCTAAAGTTGTCATAGCCCTGCTTTACAGTGCTGACCAACAGAATACACTCCAGATTTACTAAAATAAGTAGCATGTGATAAAACTGGACAACACAAATGCGATTTCAGAAATGTGACAAGACGCTGTGTCCAGTGAGCACTGGCTATGCCTCTGGTTTGGCAAGAGTCAAGAAAGTTTGATCTTGCTAATAGCTTTGGCTAACCAGGCCCTGTGGGTGTAAAGTTTTTGAAGACAGTAAGAAGTGATAATGAGGTGATAATGGAGAGACATTTCATTTTTTTTCCCAAGACCATTCTTATTAATGACCAGAGACAAATGGAAAGAAGAGGTTTTAGCATAATGAAATCAAAATTTTAAAGCTACGCAAATCTAATGCATTCAAATGCACTGCATTAGATATAATGAGGGTATGAATAATTATGGTTTGGGCCTCCATGGCACGTACGCGCCATTGAAAAAAGCTCCAGCAGCCAAATTAATCGGGATATAAAAGTCTGTGTGTTTGTTAGGAACCGAAGATGCATGTTTTTTTTCTTCCTCGTCAGTTTCATAAGTTTAAATAAAAATAATAATGCAAAAAACAGGAACACGTGCAGTCGAAATAAACACCAACTTTTATATAAACCTAACAGTTTCAAGGATGAGATCTTTTGATAAATCTTTGAACAGCAGAAGCGACACGTGAGCTTCAGCCCTGTACGAAAAACATATTTTTTTTCCTGCAGTAAAGGAATGGGCTGAACTGTGGGTGTCACCGCAGTGTTCTCAAGGGCAAGTCCACTGAGCATTCATTGTCCAGGGAGCCATGAAGAAGAGGCACAATGACATGAGCAAAAGCGACCGGGCCAGCACTTTAGAGTCACCAAGGGACTTTACCTGGAAGCCCCCAAGCATGTTTCAAAAGTCGTAATGTTTCCAAGGCATGTATCTACCTTTCAGCTGCAGCTTCACTCTTAAAAATAAAGGTTCCTCACAATTTCTGTGTTTGAATGTACAGTTCTATAGGAACCCTTCAGTTGGAAAAAAAAAACTTTATATGGCGGTTCTTTCTACATTAAAAAATCTTATAAGAATGGTTTTTCAAGAAACATTGACTGAAAGCTTGTTAAAATGAGAATTACACCAATTTAAAACATTACTACATAATTAAAATCATCCAGATGTCCACAAAGTCATTAAGACTGGTTTGATGGGAAATTCTCCATTCCAGAGAGTCAGAAATGCTCAAAATGTGGGGCGACAGTTACCAGACATCTGAAAGGTTTAATACATTTTAAAGGTTCTTTGGAGAAATGAATTATGTAAAATATTTACATATTATGTATATATATTGTAAAAAAAAAATGTTAATACATTCATGACAGAGGGATACATGCATGGCATTGATTTGAAAATTATCCAGCTTAAACAATTTTTTAGAGTTGCTGCTATATTACTGTTATTGGTATTACATATAAAACCTAGGGGTAGATTCACTGGTCATTTTGGATAATAAGAAGTAAAGAAAACTTTGTATTCTAAAGCATTGTAAACATAACCGCTGGTTTCTATCCCTATTAATTCAGAGTTGGTAAGTTCTCTACATTTCTCCTTTTCACATCAAACCACTGTGAACGACTGTTTACAACCAAACGATTGAGTTATATAGAAAATCAGCACAATATGGCGACATTTCACTTTAAAGAATCTAAAGCAGGCTTTTTTTTTTTTTCTTGATTTATTTTGAAAAATATGAGATTTACAAGGGTTTATAGTAAGTGTATTTTCACAGAAAAAATAGAAAAGGAATGAAAATGGAACTGACTCGGAATAAACCCACTTAAAGTGCTTGCTACCACACAGACTACATTCTTCATTTTTTTCAGTCGGAGGAAAAAATGCTGGATAAAAAGACGGCAGAATTGCTCCATATTGTAAACCAAACACTGAAAGCCTGCTTGAAACTGTCATGAAAGTATCTATTTTTACAGGGCAAGTATTTTCTGCTTTCAAGGCTACTGCTCTTCTTAGTCAATTTGTGGCCATGGTAGCTCAAGATTTGCTCTACTTTTTGATCATACTGTAGCTTATTAATATCACATGTGTGCTGATGTAAGGGAAGATCAATTAAACTGTCTATATAATTGGGCGTGTTGCAGTGTGGCGTGGGTTTCTTGACATACTCTCTAATGAGGTGTGTATCCGTTCTTTTGTCATTATATAATGTTCATGAACATAACATGGTGGCTGTGACTCATGTGTATTGGCCAGTGGGTTTTATGTGTCATGAATGTGTTATGAAAAATATAGTTTGCGTGTACAAGCTGAATGACAATTCAATATGTGCATTTCAGGCTTCTGTAAGTATTCCTGGTCAAAAGAACCACCTGCAAACATTTCATGAGTAGAGCAAAGACAAACGTGATTACTGTGTTACTATGTTACACTTCTCAATACTTTAAATGGCTACATCTTAAATGGACTTCTCAGGTAGTCTGCCGCATGTACAATTATGACTAATAAAGTCATTAAACCTGGGGGCGAAATTGTTGAGTAGCTTCCTGAAGTTCAATAAAAATGCCCTTGCCTGCGACTGCCCCTAGAGACTACATTCCAATTAGTGAAAGTCTGGAAATGATTCTCCCTGTACTTACCACTTTTATGAGTTTGAATGAGCTCGGAAACTTGAAAATGTGGCAAAGTCACAATCAATAATTGACAAAGCCATTTTCTGTAGGTCTGTATAGTTTTTTTTGGATTATAACAATTTAATTCTCAAAGACTGTGCTTTTTATATACCCTAAGCAAAGACTTTAACAGCTTTTACACGAGGTTCCATGCATCATAGTAAGCTTGCTATTGTCTGCCCACAAGTGCTCTCTTCTGTAGCCACTGTTGCCAGGAAATCGGCATAAATCCTCTTAATGACACTATGGGAGTCTTTGTTTAGACCTGTAATGTTAAAGTTTCAGTTGAATATTCGACACAATTGGTCAAGGTTAGCTAAACTAGCTAGAATCTGGTATTTATGTTTAATTTGTGCACCACAATTTCTCATTAGGATGAAATAAACTTTGCTACAAAATAAAACATTTGTGAAATACTATCAATTTTTTTTATATTTTTAGCTTCAATCTGTCTACAGTTTTAGAAACATCCATCAGCAGAAAATATACCTCTTTTATTTAAAAGGCCTACTTTTAAGGATCACTTCTCTGTAAGAGCAATACTTTGACACCAAAAGGGCAGTGCATGTGTAGGCCTAAATTAGATGCACCTCCCACTGGACAACAGTTAGTTCTGAACTGAATTTTACTCGTCATGAAATGCACTAGCTCCAGATGCTAACCTTGGAAAGAATAATTTTTGACATCATTAGTTAAAAAAGCGTTTTGTTGTTTAGAGACGCTGTGCTTGAAGGCAGTACATTCTCACCCACTTTATTCCCACGTGAGTATGCTAACAAATGCTAATTTTCCATTCCAGCCTGAGCACAAGTAGTTTTGCCTCTCCCTTTAACAATTACAATTCTTTTGATTACTATCACAAGTAACCTTGGTATATCTGTTTGAATCATCTTTGATGCCTCGGAAGTTGGAACATAAAAGAAATGTCATCCGTGTTTATGGAAAATTGTCCTTATTCCGCATAACATGGCGTGCCGTTCTGAAATGCAAATGAGCCTGATGACACTGACTAACCTATGAAGTTGTCGGCTTTAATTAATGCTTTTTCTTACCCCAAAACTGCTTTAGGAAACGCCATTAGCCCTGGCTGTCTTAGGCCTTGCCCAGAGTCGCCGCATAGACAGAACGGGGAACGAGAAAGAGTGCAAAAACGAAAAAAAAAAAAAAAAATAGATCTGTCTGCGTTGCGTTTCATATCTCTCAGTGCTGCCTAGCGTACGGAAGCAGTGGCAGTGTGTGGTAGGAAGGGTGGATAATTTGATTGGGCTGCTGGGGTAAATATGGAGCGTGAGCTAAGTGCGTGTCAGGGTAGGTTTTGTGCTCGTCAGACAGCGGAAGCCTCACCGAGCGCGTGGCGTTCTCTCCAGGGAGCAGATTCCTCTTGTGAGACTGAAGAACAAAAGGCAGTGATTTCTGATTTGACTTACTGCCAAAAGAGAAACAGCTGTAAGATCTTTTGAATTGTGATTGGGGTTGCAGGGGCCTGATTGGCCTAACCATCTAAGCGCTGGCCCTGTCATCTGGAGATTGGCTGTCGCCTCGGGTGGGGCCACAATCATCTGTGGAATTGCTAAATGTGGCCAGCCCAGGAAGCTTAGTAGCCGTAATACAGAATCGCTGAGACAGACAGCTCGGAAAGCCATGTAGCTGTGATGTAGGGGCGCTCAGGTGGTCCGCCCTGGAAGCCTTGTAGCTGTGATGCAGATTTACTCAGGTGGCTGGCCAGGGAAGCGCCAGTGATGTAGAGCTGCTCAGGTGGTGGGCCTGGGGAGCTTCGCAGTTGCAGTGTAGAGTCGCTGAGGCAGACAACCTTGTAAGCGCGCTGTTGAGCTGCTCAGGACGACTCTTAGACACAGGGGAATGATACGACAAACCTCGTAGCCAGTGGGGAATCATCAAAGCACACACACAAACATAACCAAACGGTACAAAAGAAAACAAGACTAATATAAAGCAGCAGCCATATTTGCCCTTGGAACACACCGGAACACACCCGCAAGTGTCTTTCTTACTGTTTAGATTTCAATTTAGACAAAAGTACAAGGTTTTTCTCCCTGAGAAAAAGGTTCACACTTGTATTTAAGGTTTATTTTTCTTTACCTTTTTCTGTGAAGTGAAAATGACTGTCATTGTGAACACACTCAAGCACCACAACAAAAATGTGACCTCTGCATTTAAGCCATCACACTTGCACACGTGAAGCAGTAGGCAGCTTTCAACAGTGTAGCGGGATGGTACCTGTAGGATACTGTCCGTAGTGCCCGGGCCAGGACTCGAACCTGCGACCTTCAGGTCCCAAAGGCAGCTTCCCTGCCATCCCTCTCCCTCTTACATATAATCATTTACAGAAATGGTAATTTAAAGAACTTTCCAGTTTTATGAAAATAGAAATGTTTTTTTCCTATGGTGTCTCTCAAAGAACCATCCATCCATCCATCCATTTTCCAACCGCTTCTTCCGTTTCCGGGTCACAGGGAAGCTGGAGCCAATCCCAGCTGACTGTGGGCCTAAGGCGGGGTACACCCAGGACAGGAGGCCAACCCATCATAGGGCAACACACAGACAGACTCAAAGAACCATTAGTACCATAATATTTTTTTAAAATGTGTAGATCAGATTTCAATTAGAGTCGCCTTTTAGATCATGTTCATACGGTAAATAAATATACTTTTTTAAAGATAAATCATCATGTATTCATGATTCCTGTGTAAAGTATGCAAATTAGCAGGATTAGCTCAAATTAGGCAATGACAGAGTACATCATGCACGAGCCTCCAACAGTGCAGTCGTTCCGCCCTCTTCGTTCGCTGCCGCACACGTCGTTGGTAACTCAATTCTGCCCTTTTCAGAACTGCTCCCTCAGATTCGCCTAGATGGGCAAATCAAGTTGGCCTACAATAATAACCGAACAGGAGGGAATTCAATACATTCGCCCAATACACACTCCAAAAGAAGCAGAGTGCACTCCAATTCAGCCCATGCAGCATCTCGAAGCATGCGGGCTGTAATGGGATGTGACAGATAAATCAGAGGCGCTCAGGAAATTGTTGCCACGTACAGAATCAATACCTTGCCACCTTAGACCTACCTTTCCATGCCCTTCATCTCTCTTTCTGGAGCCCAGTAGCTAGACGATTGTCTTAATATGCTGTAAAATCTATGAAAGGACTTTTTTTATTGTCCAAAAGATGCCCCTTCTACCCAGACTCTCCTTCTAATGCGTGAATTTATCTGCATTATGGTGCACCCCTGACACAGGCATTCACCTGAGTGTACACAACTTGTGTAATCATAGAAGAGAACTGCCAATAGAACGAAATGATCTGGAGCAGCCACACATGAATCTGAGCCCAGTGCTGACTGTTGGCTACAGGGCTGCCTCCCTAGCATGAGGTTGTTGAGCTGTGAGCGTTGGAGCTCCATACAATGTCTTGGGATGAGTTAGACTGGTTTTGTGATCCAAAGCTATTCATCCAACTTCAGGACCTTACCTCACTCACTGTTTGCATGGCTGAATGCAATCAAATCTTTACATTAATGTTTTAAAATCTAGCGTCTTCCCAGAAGAGTAGATGTCGTTAATGCAGCAAAGTGGGTTTCTGAAGAAACATTAGAGAGCAAGGACACACATTTTCACATAAATTCATTGTTGTTGTGGGGGTTTTTTTCAACCCCTTGTGGGTGAGAAGGTGGCAAGCATTTAAATGGCCAATGGGAATAATTAACAACAGCAGAGTTAAACATTCATAGTTTGGCAGAATGTGAACATTAAGTAACACACACTGTGGAAAGAAGAGTACAGAAAGATGCTGTATGTTTATACTGAGTTTTTTTTTAATGCACTTGGGCTTTAATGTGCATTTTGGAGCGCTCCCTAAGCCCATTTCCTTGAGCTGTGGCCGAGAGTATGGTGCAGTGAGTTTTATATAAGAGAGAGGCTCTTTTTAATCCCGTCTGATCCTTGGTGATGCAATGACTGAGTTTTCAAGGCAAACTCACAGCAGCCTAGGCCTATCAAAAATGTTTAACGGCTTCAAGACACGGACAGTAAGACATTAGAAGCTGCTCTCCAGGGGTTAGTCCTATGCTGTACAACCTTTTTAGGCTGCAGAAATTCAAATAATAAAAAAAAAATCTATACCGAGCACACTGGGCAATCGATAAGCTAATAAAGGACTGTAAATAATGTCCACCATATCAGTTTTATATCTATTATTACGTTTTTACCCCCACTTTCCTTTGCTGCACTACTTCACTCAGATCTTTGAGTGATTATAAATGTTTTTACTGGGTCACGCTAATGAGAATTAATTTCAAATGGATAGGAAGTGCTTAAGAAAGTTACTTAAGTGGCTTAAAAGCCTGATTGCCAATAAAAGTATCAACAAAACTGCTATCTGCTTGTTGTTATAAAGTCATAGTATACTCATTAGGGTATCATCGGTCATTTTTGGGCAGTGAACACTCGTGTGCGTCACCAGGAATATACATTTAGGCCAACTGCAGTGTGATTTAGGAATTATACTGTTTATTATTGCACATTATAAAATGGATAGTTCTGGTTCCTAAATCAGATTGAACCATGTTTAAAGCCACTGTACATACTCAGAATTTGTATGACCATTTGCAAGGTAAACGCTCTGCTGTAAATGGAACTGTTGCACTGCTTGCATGGACCAGTGAGTGAACATGGTTTTGTTTAAACTAAGGGACTGACAACTGGTTTTCATTAGTATACCTAGGCTAAGAGAACCTTTATTAGTCCCACAAGTGGGAAATTTGCTAGTTTTGCTTGTTAGCTAATTAGTTAGCTAACATGCTACAAGATAGCTAACGGTCTAAACAACTCCTTAATATCATAGACTTTAAATTAAACACTACATTATGTAGTGAAACTGATTTATGAGACACAGTAAACCCTATTTAAATCCCAAATGGTTCCTTACCCCTTATGACTGCACTATGTATGAAATTCTGACTTCTACACCCAAATAGTGCAATATATAAGCATGGGTGACTGAAGCAGCCCATGGTGGCTTGCCAAGAATAATGTACTTTAAACAAACTACAATTCTTGGAGTAAGATTTGTTTATACATGTTAAACATTAATAATAACTTAAATGACTTATGAAATAATTGTGTATTTAATCACATTTTTGTCCACTGTTCTATAATAGCATTGAGCCACTTGAGGACATGCATTATAGTGATTTTATCATAGTTCAGAGAGCTGTCAACCCATTAAATAGATAGATAGATAGATAGATAGATAGATAGATAGATAGATAGATAGATAGATAGATAGATAGACACTTAATTAATTATAAGGGAAATTTAGGACAATTACATCATCTTGTTAATTTATTGTACCTATTGAATGATTTCACCTGATGACATTTCTGAAAATAATCATGAATTCCTGTGGCATTTTTAATGGTGTACAGTTGGGATCGATACTGGGGTCTGCAGTTAGTATAAATATGATTTCACACAGTCTGCTACATTTTTATGAACTCACACATGCAAACAAATGATAGTATGATTATTTTATAATTAAAGGTCAAATACAGCAGTCTAATCATAAGCAAAATCAGCTTCTCAGTACCAAACACTACACAAAGTAAAACAAAGTCAAATTAATTGTGGACTGAACACAAATCGGACAAATCGGACGTTGGTTGATGCATCGATACAGAATAAATAATGAATCAAGGGTTTCCATGCATCATGTTTTTAACCTGTTACATTTTTTTGCCATATTACCCACCCTTAAGCCACACGGATTTGAACACACCTACTCTGCTTTTTAAGTTTTTAATTGATACGCCCCTGGGGAGTTTTGGTGTGATCAATAAAATTTGTGGTCCATCACAAATGTGTTGCTCCCCTGGGAGCACGAGGCCTTTAGGTCCTCTATCATGACAGGCTTGTGTGATGTCAACCTAATGATTGGATTAAACAGCTGGGCAGGCATGTACAATGAGTTGCATGGGTATCACTGCCTCTGTCTCTACACGCACACACAGACACAGACACATACACAGGCGCAAGCACACACACAACCTCTCGCTGCTGGTGGGGGTCTCTAGAGATGGTGAGTCCAGATGAGTACTTGATATGCAACGCACACATTTGCTCCTCATTATTGCGGTGCCCAAGTGATGGCCTGCGCCCTGAACGGCCCCTAATTTGGATTTAGCCAGCATCGCCTAGTTATCATGTGATCACAGGCAAGAGGGACAAATCTGCCGACATCCTTCGAAAGTGCCCTTTTTCCCCCCTTACTTGACGTTTGAGGTTTCATTAGAGTGGACATGTTTACCTGTCCTCGCTGCCAGACTGCCACTCGAGATACACTGAATTTACTTCATTCAGCACATTCACATATGTATACTATAAATCCCTTTGTATTTCAGCTTATTTACTTTAGGGCTGTAATCATAAAGTCAGTCAATGCGATACCATGTGCCAACATGCCTCAAAGAAAATTCTTGTTGTTTTCAAAAGACTTAAAATGATAACACCTAAAACTATAGCTTGGAATTTGGGTTCGATATATTAAATCCACATTGCGTAAGTTCCTATTGAGAAGGGAGTGATGTCCGCTTGCAGAACCAGCTCGAGTGTTTCCTTTGAAGTGCATTTTTCCCCCCGTACTTTATTTTTGAGGTTTCATTAAAGGGGATAAATTCACTCGTGCTAGCCGCAAGACCCCCAATCTAATTCAACGCAGCCTGCTTTCTCTGCATTGAAAAAAAAATGGAATGAAAGCGTTTCTTCTGCCTTTTGAGAGCGTCACATTCCCCACATTTTGAAGGATCGCGACCGAGGTCAAATTAATCACCAAGAATATAATGGCTTTTGTTTGAACTGAAATGTCTGACAAGTTTTTGTAAACAGCCCTGCTGAAAATCCGATTATATTTCAAAGCACTCATATGAGACAAGAATACATTTCTGTGTGTTATAAATGCATTGACGCAGTCCAATTATACTGACTTTCACTTTTTTTATTTTATAAATACATTTCCAACAAAGTATTAACATAATTTCACAAGGCTGTAGGAAGCCTGGTAAGAAAATAGGTTTGCAAAGACATGTTGTCTTCTTATTCTTCTTACTATTCTTTTCTCAGTTAATTACATGAGTCATTGTTTGTGTGAACACCATTGTTTCAGCATCCTTTGCTTATTGTCTTGCGACCGGTCTTTGGGCAACAGGAGGATGGAGTTTTTTTCCCCCCTTACCTGACTTCATTAACAACATGGCTATTTTACGTGGTCCAGTTACCCGAATTATGCTGCATGACCTAACAATCCTTGTTGCTTTTGTTACCAACACAATGTGACCAGAAACGTCTATTACTCCTTCATTTTCTTAAGCATGCAGGTTTCTATAGCAACAGCTCCCTCAGACTGAACAGAATGGTGGGTTAGAGGGGTAAAATGAAGAAAGAGGGAGAGAGAGAGAGAGAGAGAGAGAGAGAAAGAGAGAGTGAGAGAGAGAAAGAGGGAGAGCGTATTAGGAACTGCATTTTAATTTTTAACATTTATCTTATTGTGCTAGAGGAGTGGATTGATAATTGAGGTGTTTAGTACTATGGCTATGTCTCTCTGCCTGCAAGTGGGACAATACAAAATCCATAGAGTGATGCAGCCATAGGGCATTTCATAATTTAAGTGGTTATTTTTGTCTGTGGTTTGTCTGGCAGCTGCAGAAAAATGCAGGGAATTTTGTACACAGCCAGTGGACAAAACGCTAATAATAAAGCTGCAATCAGTCTATAAAATCTTATTATCTGCTTTGAAATGGTTATGGCTCGGCTATGTCCTGAAAAATCAGCCTTCGCCTCAAAGCGGTGAGCAAGCGGGGCGGGCTCAGGTGCACATCTCTGTCGACCTCATACTAAGGTTAATGTTCTAATAGTATTGCTCTATTTCCACAGCAGCCGCTGTCACGTTTGCTGGTGAAGTGGCTAAGTCATTGTGGTGTAGCACTGTTGCCAATGCGCTGCTTCGTGACAGTTGTCTGACATTGCCAAAGGCTACAGTCTCACATTTTCTCCTAGTATCTCGTATTTTTATTCCCATCCATGCTGCTTAAATCCCGAGCAGCCTAATCACAAACTGCCTTCACCCACGCCCTTCAGATGCCGTCAGTTTCATCAGATACATTGGTGATCTTGGGTAATGTTCTCAAAATGGTTCACGTCTTTGTATGGTGGGGATATCTTATGTCTAAATGCTGGCTATCACTGGTGCATAGTAAAACAGCCTTCACGAAATGGCTGCCACAGTAGACTTGTCTGAAAGTAGAGCTGGTTTTATCACTGAACCTCTTTGGTGGTGCCAGTTCTTCATGCTAGCACAGTGTTAATGGGATTGCCAATACAGATAATGCCTGTTAGCTTGTTAAATATCTGGGCCAGTTGGTGGTGAGCTACAGCCAATGCGAATGCAGGACATGAGTTGAGGAAAAGAGGCAAGGGACT
>JBBPDA010000081.1:3848136-3870826 GCA_037974385.1 Arnoldichthys spilopterus | reverse complement strand
CTCAAAAAACACATGGTGGAAAGCATCAACTCCATCTCTCTCTTCCTGTACCCACATCCCTTTCTTTTTCTTTGACATGTTTTATGGAACTTCTGCAAACTGCTATGGATCCTGCAAAATTTCATTTTCTGTCTGACGTCCATTTGTAGACTCCTGTTTTGTGCGATGGTCTTGTCATTTCTTCACATCTTCTCATGACAGAACATTGTTTTGTAGACCAGACAGACCAGTCGTGCTGAAAGATGATGTAGTTGATGACTTGTGATTCTCAAGTTTGTGTAGTGGGAACAGTACAGTGATCCAAGCACTTTCAGAATTGTGAGGGTCAACAAGGCACAAATCTCTTGCTGCTCAGACATTTCAACAAACCAAAAACAATTGTAGTCCTGTGCCTCCTCTTTTTTTTTTTAGATCTCAGTAGAGTCACGCAATGTGCTCTGATTTGCCAAGACAATAAAGTTTGTTTTTATCTGCAACTTAACTAAAGACTGGAATCTATGTATGACATAGAGCAGGGTCAGTTTTGACGCTGTGAGAAACTATTCAAATTTTTATTTTAAGTAGTTCATGCCTACTTTTTCTCTTGAGTATCACTATTGTCTCCCAAGCCATCAAAGTTCAGCTATTAAAATTTTCCTCAGGCCCTTCAAATCCTGCCAATTTTTCCAAATTGTTTGGTGCTCTTTAGCGATGCATAGTAAAAAATTATTTAAATGGCTGCAACACTTGACTTGCCTGAAAAAAAGGTATGTCCAAATGCGATACTGATGCAGTTGCCAGCAGAGATAATGTCCTTTTTCAGTCAAAGTACTCAAACGTCTAAGACTAATGAGGCAGGACTACCACACAACACCACCTGTTAGAGGTAAAGAAACCAAGCTTAGCTCTCAGCTTGTGACTTGAAATCTTCGCTTGGTGTTTTTTGCTAGATGTATTCATTGTCAGGGCTTCTGTTAGCCTTTCCAACTGTTGTTTCCTTTCACATTTCATACACTAAAACCATACTGGGCCATGGAAGCTCAGGCAAATCTCGGGAGTTGGATTGTAATTTCGCTTGTGTCTCACAAGCTTTATGTAGCTTAGCAACACTAGGACGTAACAGCTGCTTTTCCTTGTTAGGAACTGCATGTCCTTGTGTGTCCAAGAGTGCTCATCACTCCATCCTCGCTCAGCGGGTGACTCGATGGAGAGGACCTTGGCTGTTGTTGCTTTGTTGCCTCAACAGTGAGGTGCTATAATTGCAGCTTTCTTTGGGATAGAGGGGCGGATTAACACTGCGCTATGTGTGCCTTGTTTGTGTGTGAGAGGATGCTCCACCATTTAGCAGAATGAATGGGCACTTGCTGAATAGAGAGATGGAGAAGACTGAATTAAAATTAACTAACCGAGCGATATTATTTGCTACCCTCGCAACAAGGATCCCAGCCCGGCATTGAATGAAAGCCATTTTTTCTTGAGGCCTTTCCAAGTATGCTGGAGATTGGCATTGTCTGCGCTGGTTATCAGCATGGCCCAAGCCAATCAGGCCTGTGTTTTAGCCTCTACAGCTGTTCCCCAAGCTCCTTACGGCTGGTTAGGAATGGCACCTTTGAACCTGGCTTTGACAGGCCCCAAGTAAAGTAGCCCTACCTACTATGAGCCACTTTGTTCATTACCAGGTTGCAACAGCAACCTGTGACTCAGGGGTCGGGGGGTGTCGGGCGGTCCCCGCCACAAACTGAATCAGTGATTTAATCAGTAATTGCTCACTCACACATTCTCGGTTTAGCACAGCATGCGGTACCCCAGAGCATGCCGTGCCTCGCCGACCCTATTATCCCAGAGTCGCGATACATCTGGCCTCTCAGTAAGCATCCTTAAGGTGAATTTCACCCTCAATTTACCAGCACAATGTAGCCCCCCTTCTGTGGCTTCTTGCACCTTCTATAATTTGCATGGCTTGTGGGTGACGGTCAGAAAGAACCTTCTCTTTCAGATGTACTGCCGGTGACATATGTTGCTGGCGCACCAGTAAAAGAGTGCACGATACTGCCTAACAAAATACGGCTCATCACCATCCATTACTCCCAACGCAAAGAGCCACATGGATGGACAGATCAAGAAGAATCTAGGTTACAATGCATGGAATCGATCACTTTGTAAAGTTTGAGTGCTCGCTTTAATGTGCAATTGCCCACCTGGTTTGTGTGTGGGTTGAAAGACTTTTGAGTGAGAAGGCTGAGAAAGTATTTGAATATTGCTATTGTTTTCTGGCTGTGAAGACGTTTTAAATGAAATTGTTTTCTGAGCAGTGTGATATCTTTTTTCCTTCTACACAGGTTTGTTTTCTTTGTTTTGCACTGAAGTACAGAGATTCATGCAGTAGTCTGGAATTGTGTCCCAAACGTTGAAAATTGAATCGAGGTTCCTCACAGTTGGTATTTCATTTTTAGGTTGCAATTTCTTTTTAAGTTATCTAAAAAAAAAAAAATGTTACCGGAAACATCATGTTTGTTGTCATTCAAACACTATCTATGGACTGTTTCACGAAGCTATACCTCCTTAGCCACACCTACAGCCTCTTTCTGGTTTGCAACGTGTTTAAAATTATGTTGCAGTTTGAAGCGTGTAAAGCACATTCACAATTAAGTACAACAGGGGAGAATGGTGAGGATCACACGTAATGAACAGGAAAGAACTTCTCGCAGGGTCCACTTCCTCCACTCAAAACAAACTTGACGTGTGCACCGTCTCTGCCAAAAGGGGCCCTTCCTGGTCTAGGCTGGGGTGCCGGCATGCGTTGTTGTTTTCCTCATTATTATTCGCCATAGGACCCCGCGACTGCCGAACCTTTTCAGAGCTGTCGTGAATAGCAGCTAATTGTGCGCCCTCTTCCTCCTCTCCAACCCAGAAGGGAGGAGGGCTGTTATACTTTTCCTCCGCACGCCTTTTTTTCTGCAGCACTCTGTACACAGGTGTGTATGGAAAAGAACAAAAACAAAATGAAAGGGCCACTTTTAAGCAGGGAACATTGCTTCAGTTTTGTATTTCGAGGTCTATGACCTGACAGCGTGTAAACAAAAATAATTGGACATAGATTCATGGTTTGTAATGTAAATTGCTTGAGGAACATTATTTTTGATGTAAACAGGACTGGCAGTGTGTGTTTCTTGACAAGTGTACAATTTAAGTTGTAAAAATTTTAAAAAACATTTTTTCCATACACTCATACGAATACTGGTTCTTTACTTGGTTGTATGTTTATTGGAAAAACCTGAAACTGGTAAAGAACATTTTTTTATGACAATACTGTTCCAGAGAACCTTTTCGTGATTTGTGTTAATGTACATAAAAGCTGCTCATACATATGATGCCTTGTTTAATATGGTTGCTTTAGTCATTATGCAAAAGCCAGTAGCCTTTTAGCATAAATGTATTAATCATAATGCAATTATAATTAAGTATAATGTGACTACTTAATCATATTGTTTAGCTTTCCGTGGCAAAGTTCATGGCCTACCACTGACAAATGACAGTGGCTAGTCGAGATGTTTTGGCTAACTGCCATGACCACTATCAGTCTAAATGAAGCAACAGATTTCTTAAATCCCTTTTGTCCAGCAGGGCATGGAGTCCTTCTTTGCGTAATATCAGTGTCCGTACATGCAGTGAATGAGCTGTTATCTAATACTCTTTTGTTTCATTTTGGCTTCTGGAGATTCTTTTACCACTGATTGTATGTTAGCAGAGGATTTGTTTGGGGAATTGACAGCTGTGACAACACGCTGTCAAGTGAATTGCCCAAATCTTCAAGCTATCACCCAAATACAGAGAGACAGACACTTTAGTTCTTAGAGGAAGATAAGGGGAGAAAGAGTAATATCCATGAACACAAGGCCAAAGTCAGGAATCGACACTCAAGCAAAGGCATTAGATGACACGGCGAACATTTGACGGCAGGACTTTTTCCCACCTTTAGGCATGACTCTCCTTCTCTCTCAACTGAACGAGCCCAACCACCCCCCTCTCCATGAGTTGAGCTCCAACTTGTTGACCGAGGTGAAAGCTCTCTCGCTCAGGTGAGCTCAAGTGCCTTTCTCTCTTTCAAAGAGAAAAGAAATGTTCCCCTTGAATTATTGAAGAACCCTGACCTCTTCATCCAGAGGCACTGCTAAAGGCTTCCGAAAACTAAAAGGCATTCAGTTCAGGAAGCTACAGTTGGTCTGTCTGCAACACACGCGTGAAACTCACCAACACAAGCTGTGTTATGTAAGGACAGATGTTACGACATGATGGCGCCTACATCTCATAGACTACAATAGATTGGATACATCCGGTCTATTGTGGTCATGATAATAAAACATTTACATTTATTGTGGTAGGCAATGGCAATCAAAATTTTATTTTTGAAGTAAATTGTTATGCTGTGCTATATCCAAACTAAGGCTCAAATCATATTTCGGTATGCTGCTAACACTGGCTGATATGTGCTACTTGTCACTTTATTATTATCAGTGATAATATTATGGATAATGATGGTAGGAAACAAATGTGTAGGGTAAAAACACCTTTTTCTTTTGTTGTCTCCTTCTGCTTCAGTTTTGCATTTCTAGGTTCATGACCTGACAGCTTGCAAACTAAAATAATTGGACATAGATTCATGGTTTTTAATGTAAATTGCTTGCGAAACATTTGATGTAAACAGCAGTGGAAGCAAGTGTTTCTTGACAGATTGTCAAAGTGTCAAATTTAAGTTGTAAAATTTAGAATAATTTTACCATACACTCATACAAATACTGGTTCTTCATTTGGGTGTATGGTTGTATGGGCCAGTGGTGGTGTAACAGTTAGGGAGTGGCCCCTGTAACCTGAAGGCCACTAGTTCAAATCCTGGACCAGTGCAAGGAGCACTGAGGTACTCGTGAGCAAGGTACCGTCCCCAAGCAACGCCGTCCCCAGGCTGCCCATGTCAGCTCCCCAGTGGTCCTACACAGAGGGATTAATGCAGAGGTCACATTTCGTTGTGGTGCACTGCATGCTGTGGTATGTTTACAATGACCAATAATCAGTCACTTGCCTATAGGAAAAACCTAAAATTGGTAAAGAATCTTTTCTTTATGAGGAGGATCCCAACAATTACCCTGAACAAAAAATTATTCAGTTATGAGTAATAGCCAAAGTTTTCTCCTCCTTTTTTAATTAAAGACATTGATGTGAACACTAAACATTTTAAAACAGACATACAATATATATATATATATTATACAAAAATCTAGCTGCAAAAACAGCCCCTTTTTAAATTCACTATTTTGTCCTGTCACAGAAACCAGTGCATTAACATACATATATCCTCCTATTCAGCCTACAGCAGTTTAGCCCCGCCCATTCATGCTAAAGAAGTGTTTCAGCATGTGCACACTACAAGGTAGCCAGTCAGAACAGAATACATTTACATATTTCAGTCTAAAGGACATTATAACAAAAACACACTGTTTATAAAATGGTCTTTTAGAAATGAATTTGGAGTTTTGGTGAATAAATACACATAAATATCATAAGTGGACCTCAGGAGAAAAAATAAAATGGATAAAGTAGGATATTTGCCCTTTAAACAGTTCCACTGGGGAACCCAGCATGAGCCATCCAGTGGTTAAATCATATTACTGGAGTGCAACAAACACAAAAAACTAGTTAAAAAAAAAAACAGATACCAAAGCATTATGGGTAATTCCACTTCCAGTTTTATATAGTCGCTGTTAGACCTGTAGGGAATGATCGCAGGTGACACAAAAAGAGTTCAAGAGTATTTACAAGAGATTTATTAAAGTGAGGGGGAGGGGCCACTTTACCCAGTTGCCATGTGCTGCCATGTTTTCCCAAACATTGATGCTGGAGTGCTTTTGGGTTTGGACTACACTGAATCCATATTTTCCCATCGATCAGACCCTAATATGCTAATGTTATCATGAAAATGAATACTGTATGCTTTCTAGAGCGTGGATGTCATTGAATGATGTTACTTCAGTGGCCAATGAACACAAAATAATGTAAGTTATGTTATCTTTCAAATGTAAATATTAATCACTGCTGACTGGTGATTGTGGCAGTGTTTACTTGTTTTATGTATTAAAGCTGCCTTCTTTCCAGCTTGTTTTAAACAGTTGAAAAATGCTAAATTGGTTAGCATGTTTGTTTCAGTTGCTAACTTGCAAACTTGTAAGCTGACTTGCTAACTTGCAAGACTTGGAGAGATGGGTTCAGATGTGTGTTGAGGCAATACTGATAGAGCTGAATGGGAAGCAAGGGTCAAAACAAGGAATGTAAGGCCAGCTGAATGTATCATTCACCAGCTAAATACTGATAGGAGTCAGTGTCACTTAATAATCATAGCAAACTCGTCTCTAACCTTAAATCATAGGTGCATGTTAAGTTTAGTGAAGTTGTGCCAGAAGGCAAACTTTTTTGACTAAGATCCAGGGGTTGGAAATGCAATAATATTGTGATTCTTCGACTTGAATGCAGATGCCATATTATCTACAAGAGTTTCTGCAGCTATTTTGAGGACTCTGACTTTCTTTGCAATTTTGGCTCTGATGCAAGAGAAGAACAAAGGTCTTGCCCTATTGTATGGACTTGAGAAGCAATGTTATCATAGTAGATAAATAAAAGTATATCCAGTAAATGTCTACAAATGCTTAAATAAATAAATAAATGAATAAATAAATATTTGTACTTGGAGCTGACGTATTGTTGTTCTATTGTAGCATTGTTGTGGGCAGTGGTGGCCTAGTGGTTAGGATGCTGCCTTTGGAACCTGAAGGTCGCAGGTTCGAGCCCCAGCCCGGGCACTACTGAGGTACCCTTGAGCAAGGTACTGTCCCACTACACTGCTCCCTGGGCACTGTTGGTAACTGCCTGCTGCTCCACGTGTGATGGCTTAAATGCAGAGGTCACATTTTGTTGTGGTGCTTGAGTGTGTTCACAATGACAAAGTTTCACTTTCACTTTTTTTCTCTCACCTGTACTACATTCCCTGTCTATCATATTAACTTAATCATCAAAGTGTCCTGAGAAATCCTGGAAAATGGTCTGTAGAATAAGAACGGGAATCCTGATCACATTGTGAAAATGTCTTCAAATATTGTGATGTTATGTCATTGGCATATTGCCCACCACTCCTTTCAGACACTATGCAATGAACACTACTGGGGCAACGTTGCAGTGCAGATTTCAAGCCTGGTTTCTTAGCCATGGCTTACAAGGTTTCTATCAGTAGTGTCTGAAAATAGTCATTTGTCCAGAGGGCACTCACATGCTGTTATTGAACAAAATCACAAATATCTTGAGTGGGTTCTTCACAGTTGTTCATTGTTGAGCAGCATTCGCCCTAAACCAATACTCTCTGTATGTAAAATTAATTATTTACACTATCACTCGAGCATATGACTGGGCATTGCTTCAAAAATATGCCCTAAATCTAGGGAGCACTTCTCTGCACTGGCCAGACAATCTCTGTCTCAGCATCGTTATATAAAGCCATGCTCTTTGGAGCGTTCCCTTGAATTTGCATTTGTTAGCAGACATGCATTTGTTTATTTTTAGTCATGTGCACAAATTCGATGTCTGTTGTGCTGTGGGTCTACGAGGCTTGGTGTGTGTTTTTGTGTTTGTGTGTGTGTTTGTGCGTGTGTATGGATGTACTTTGCCCCACCCGACGACCCAACACACTCAACACACACAATGCTTTTTCCACAAGGCAGCTGATGTTTAGTTACATTTCATGGCCAGCTGAACCACTCGGCCGAGTTGCTGTTTTCCTGTCATTCTTACAAAGAATGAATTATGAATCATGACACATGCATGAAGGCTATGCAAAAGGACGATATTGGCAGGCTTCTTTCTCTGTCATGTGCCCCAAGTCCTGATAAATTATTAATGATTGTTATGGCAAACGTAGAGCAAACTCTGAGGCAGAAGTGCATTGAATCCTTTTTTTAGAAAAAAAGATAAAAGATCCTAAGCAAAGCATTCACACACATATATGGCTTACTAAGTGTTTAGTGTCTAGTGGTAAACCCTCACAGTTTAGAGCGGGTTTAGATTAGGTCTGTCACGATCACACAATTTACAATACCAATACCAAGTGTGTGATCATAAAGCTCAGTGCCCTCGCAGCAGTGCTAAAACAATTAAATTCAATATTACAAATGATACAAACTCCATTTACTGATAAAGCTGGGATTTTTTAAGTTTTTACTGGACAACTTATATGTATTTGGTTATTTTAAAATTGTCCCTGCAACGCACTTGAAAAGTTGTAATTTTTTATTTCCTTTTAATTATGTATTTTAATTGTTTAGGAATGGAGAAGACTAATTGTTGCAGTTTTCCAAGTAGATTTTTTGCCAACTAAGCTGCTCAACAGTGTAATCAGCATTGTCTGATTTTTTTTTTTTAATTTATGATGCCTCATACATTTTCAATAGGTGACAGATCTGGACTGCTAGCAGGACAGTTAAGCGTATGCACTCTGTGTTTATGAAGCCACACTGTTGTATTGCATAAATAAGGACTGGCATTGACTTGCTGAAATTCCCACAGACTTTCTGGGACAAGACGCCACCTTGATGGCAGCACCATTTTTTATTGGCAGAACCTCACCACATGCAACTCACTCAAGCCATGGGCACTTGTTTACCCCTATACCATGACAGATGTTAGATTTTGTGCCTATAACTGATCACAATCTGATAACAGTCTGGATGGCTAATATCTTCGGCAAGGAAAACTCAACGTACGTTTTTCTGGTAAACAAGCTGAAACAGGAACTTATCTGACCACAACACACATTTCAACTGTGCATTGTAATAAATCTTGAACCCAAACCTTGGTAATAATGGCAATACTTGTTTTCCAATCCTATGTTAATCTGTGAAATCTTTTACACCTACAGCAGTTATGTGCATATGAAGTGGGTCTATTTTTGGGTCTATTTTTGCCCCTTCTAGTGTTTGTCAAAGAAATTCTACCTTACTCTTATGCTGTTTGAGTGATTTACAAACAGAAAAAGAATAGGTTTGATTGTATGTTATGTCTTTCTGCGAGCATATATTTACATACAAAAGTATGTAGACAAGCTTCTAAATGATTGAGATCTAGTATTTCAGCCACACCCATTCCTAAGGGTTTTCTACAGACAAATGCTGGCAGTATAATGGGCTGTACTGAAGAGCTCAGCGACTTTAAATGTGACATCTATCTGTCATAGAAATTTACCAAAACTAGGTTTGATGTTTTGATGTGCCATGTTAGAGTTGCCCTGGTCAATTGTAAGTGCTTTTATTGTGAACAGGAAACATCTAGGTGTAATAGCAACTCAGCCACGGGGTGGTAGACCATGCAAACTCAGAGTAATTTTTCTATGTAAAGCAATCTTTGGTTTGAGAAAGGCGCTATATACGTAATAACAATAATAATAATGATAATAATTATTATTATTATTATATTATTAGACGGGGCCACCAACTGCAGATGCACGTAGTGCTTGCAAGTCACATATGCTTTGTTGCATCACTCACTAAAAAGCTCAAACTTGCCTCTGGAAGCAACATCAGCACAAGAACTATGTTTTGTAAAAATTCACGAAATGTGTTTCCATGGCCAAGCAGCTGCACACAAAGCCTAAGACCACTATGCACAGTGCTGAATTTTGGCTGGAGTGGTGTAAGCAACAAAGCATGGCAAAGGTCCCACAGACATGCTCTAAAATCTTGTGGAGAGCCTTCTGAGTAAAGTGGGTGTTATAGCCCCAACATATTATATGTGTTGAATTTATATAGGACCTCTCACAAACCCAAGGTCACTTAACATACTCAAGATAACATACCAAAAGAAAAATAATACTGAGGACATTGGAAAGTAGGAAAGTAATTAGTTCTGATTTCAAAGTAGAAAGGGAAGAACATCACGGAGAGACTGAGGAAGAGAATTCCAAAGTTTGTGGGTTATGGCACTAAAAGGACCTGCCTCCTGCTTCCAATGGTAGATTACTGACGGTAGACCTTAGCGAGTACGCAGGGAATGAGAAGATCAGAGAGGTAGGAAGGAGCAAGATTATGGAGAGCTTTGAAAGTGAGAAGCAATATTTTAAACTGAATGCCAGACTGAACAGGTAGCCAGTATAATTGGAAAAGGACTGGGGTGATTTAAGCATATTGCTTTGTATGGGTAAATATTACTCCTTTTATTAGCGATGTGGACATGCGTAAAGTGGAGATAAGCTTCTAACTGCATAAAAAGGCCTTTGATTAGCTGAGTTAAACTAGAAGAAAGAATTTGCTAATTTAAAGAGCAAAACCAACAAATTATGCTCAACCACTGATAACTTTAGCCAAAAATGAATGGGTTGTTCCTATACGCCCGCAGTGAGAATAGATATTCTATCAACAGAGACAATGACGTTGGTCTCTTTTGTATAATCATTTTTCGATTTAGCATGTTCTCAGTGTCATATTTAGAAGAACTTTGGTACTGTCGTATTAGGCATGTTCTATTGCATATTTGTGACTAAGAAGAGGAAGCAGATATTTGTTGACCTACTTTTGGCGTAAATGAATCGAGCAATAAAAAAAGGGCTTTTACATTTATTGCTGCCAGTGCCTTGACAGAATTAGTCACCCTTCAAGCCGAGCACATTCGGAAAGAGCGACCGTTCACCCATCTTTAGAGAAGGCTCTGCAACGTTTATTATACACGGCATTTAGATAAAAGACATGTGTGTAATTTTTTGGACCTTTAAGGACATGTTATTAAAGTATCCTGTCATGAATGGTATTAACAGAATGCTTTTAATTCTAACGGAGGTGTTTACTTCTTGCTGTAGCCGGATTTGACATTTACTACTCTTTCACAGCATGCCATTTAAAAGGATACTGCTTGACTGTGCAGTAGAAAGTCCGTAGTTTGTGGTGAACTCTATTAGAGTTTCTCTGCTGTAAGTTAAAGGTCCTATATAATGGAAGGAATACAAATGAAAGTAGTTTTTAACCACTGTCAAAAGTTTTAAGGTGTACCACTCACTTCCCAGTCTGCATATGGAAATTAAGATTTATCAGCCCTTTTGTGATGTCACAACAAACATGTTTATGTATATCCACCTATTCAGACTACAGAGGTTTCGCCCGTCTATCTGTGTAAACATCATAGGCATGATTCAGGTGGTGTGGATTTTGAATGATAAAATTTGCAATTAAGGCAATATTAGACCAATCAGACCAATCAGAACAGTTTATTTAATTCAGAGACTTCTTTCTGCTGCTTTACAGGATTAAAGCATTGTTTGCGTCCAGTGTAAGGTAATGTAAGATTTCATTCAGTATCATTTTGGATCACTTCTATTGGCCCATTTGTCCTGGAAATTTGACGAGGTGTAAACAGCAGATGGGCTTTTCAAATGATGTAAAAGCATCAAAAACAACAAAAATGAGTCACAGTGATTTATACTGACAGAGACAATATGTCAGTCTTTAAAGCACAAAATCAGCCTGTTTAATTGGAAGGGATAAACAGAGGTTGGAATATGGTCACGACTGCATAGAAGTATATAAACCCACACAAATGTCCCACGTGACTGTCAAAAAAAGGAAAATACGATCAAAAATATATAGAATGAGAGCCCTTTAGAGCGTATATAATTAACGATACTTTAGTTGAAGGATGCTAATAATCAGGATGAGTACGTTGCGAAACATTTTTGCAAAAACTAGCTTTACATAAACTGTGCTCTGGCAAGTCACTCCTTACGGCGAGTGGTCTGCCTATGAATCATTCATATCAAAACGTGTTATACATACCTATGAATATATAAACATAACCCAGTTCTTCAGCACTCTGTAAAAGAACCAGGCCATGTTTTATTAAGTATAATGGTCAATGACAGTTAAGGACTGAGCCTGCATTTTTGTTGAGAAATGAACTGCTATGTTAGGCATTGTGTACTGCTGGAACATAATGGAACCGGTTTGTAATGGCAGCATGCACTAATTCAGCCTTTTGCATGTCATTACAGATGAGCACATCTGTGTCCGCGGAGAGAAGAGTGCCACACACGCGTAATTGTGCATTGTCTCACATTTTGCCAGCGCTTCGTGTTTACCCGTTTGTTTTCTCTCGCACAAGGTGCAACACTCAGCACGTCAGTGCACGCATAGCAATTTTCCACTCTCATTTCATCTGGAAGCATATGGTGCCCATTATGACAACTAACAAGAACCTCAAATACTTATGCCCTTCCCAAATATAAGGATAACATGATGTATACACATCAAACAGGGCAAAGCAGTACAGCTGAAAAGCAGTGTATGCCAGTATACCTAGTGTACGTCACGTTTTAAATGAAGTTAAATAAAGACGATCTAAAACCTATTTGGCTGAGCCACGTTTAGAGCGGCAGTGAAATAATCGATACGTACACATGGCAGCACACTTTATATGACTTCTGTGTATTGCTTCAAGCTAATGGAATTGTCTAGTTTTTATTAATAGTACATTTCATTATTTATTGAACATTGGGGCAGTATATATGAGGTATTTTTTGCAATTTCATATAAGCAAAAAGCCACTTGTGGCTATTCATTACAGTGTTTTACCATAGATAAGGGCAGGGAGTTTTAGTTCAGCCTCTTGTGGCTTATTGTTTTTAATAAACGCAAAGGCCAATTTATTAGAAACACTTCCCTTATCTGCCTTGCTGGTGTTCATGTATGTGGTGTGTACACTGGTGTTAATGTTAACTAATTATGGATGGAAAATTGGATAATGGATGATTTACGTCAAATAGAATGTGTTGCCGTGTGTTATAATATGAGAAGAGATAGCAATACACATATTTATTCATACATCAGACCACTGATGAACACCGTGCCCACTCTGGATGAATTTTATGCAAATGAGCTAAGCAATGCCTAAACACGTTCATAGTCAGATACTACACTCAACTGCAGGCAGACAGAAGATGAAATGGTTAAAGAAATAATATATTAAATGTGCAGGCTGTTCATACGTTAGATGGAAGTTTAAAGAGCAGTTTTGCACAGAACTAGCCTCTGCATATACTTTCGGCTGGGCTCCTCAAGCTACTTGTGATTTAGGATTGGGTTTCTCAACCACTGATGGGCCGTGAACGCCATCGTATGGACCACAAATCTAATATCGGGAGGGTAATTGGTCCATACAGGGCCGCTGGCACCATGCTTAATTTGGGCAGTAAATATAGTATAAAATACTTTGAAGATGTTCAAGTGAATTTCTGAAAAATAAATAAAATATATGACTTAAACATGCAAACAGTAAAAAGTCAAAAAAAAAAATTGGTCGGCTAGGGCTAACGTCATCAATTTAAGCTAGCGTAGCTAATACGTTTATGCGATGGTGGGCAGTTTTACAAGACATGGAGGAGTTTCTGAAGTGCAAAGGAAAGGTGTATACTGTGGTAAACAAAACGCCAAAGTCTTTCAGAAAATAGAAAATTACCCAGAATGCATTAAATGCCATGCTTTGTTTCTGTGCCAAAGACATGAAACTTTTTGGAATCATGAAAATCAGCCCTTGGTTATTAAATACCATCTGACCAGTGGGCTTCGAAAACATGCAGTGATAAATTAGTGGGCCTTAATGTTAAAAAGGTTAAGAACCAAGGGTTTAGGACACACCCCCAAAATGATTACTACTACAATGAAAATGCAGTGTATACTTAAACAGGGCAAAGCTACTGCAAATTTTGGGAAGTTGTATTATTTTTATTTTATTATTTTCTTTTGATTATTTCAGTCCTGAAATCTGGGACGCAGCCTTTTCAGCATCCCCCCATCTTTCAGTGTCCCTGTGTCACATATTCGTCATACATAATTTGTGTTTTTGACCTTCTTTTGACCTTCTTACAGCGACACTGACGTCTGTAAAAAATCCCAATAACACTGCTTGTTCTGATACACTCACTGCAGCACCACATGTGAATATGTTACTATTGCGTCAGGGTCACTGTATTAAGGATGGACTCCCACTTAAATAATACCACCAGTGGTCCTAGTGGTCCTGTGAACAATGGTAAATGTGGTCTAAGGATATTGTCTGTTATTGAATTAGACATACAAGGTAGATGTTTCTAATAAAGTGGCCAGTGATTAGAGAAAACAAGGTAGATGTTTCTAGTAAATTGGAAAGTCGGGAAAAGAAGTTAGATGTTTCTAATAAAATGGCCAGTGTAGATGTTTCTAATAAAGTAAATGATTAGTGCTTATGTCTGGGAGGGAAAAACAGGGTTATTTACACTCCTAATCAGTAACCACATCGTGGTGAGTACAAACATATCAGACAAAAAGATTTGTTTTTCATCTAACCCAGTTTACAGAGTCCAGTCTTTTTAATTACAGTGAAAAAAGCAGTGGACTGCGCCCAGCATCTCCCTTGATTGTAAAATGCTATCAAATATAATGAGGGAGATAAAACAATGTTTGTGGTGTGTGAAAAAGGCACTAATTGGCCATTATTACTTCTGTTTTCGTGCCACGTTGTTTTTGAGTTGGAGGTTTTTTGTAAGTGTAAGTGTGTATGATGTTACTTTTTCAGACGCTCTGCTTTTCTTTGCCTTATCCTGGCGAATAAAGTAAGACGACTTACTGTAATAGTCAAGTGAAGCTATGCTGCCAAATGTACTTCTTACACTGATCAAGTTTTATACATTTCTTGTCAGCTATTAATTAGCTTCATGAGGAGAGATGAGGTCTTGGAACAGATCTGCCTTTTAGTGAATTCTTCATGTATTGACCGTCTGAAAATCGTTGCGCAAATATCATAGCTGATCTCCTGACATTTGAGTTCTCTTGTTTGAGGAAGTCAGTTCATGTCTGTTAAGAATCGATTGGAGGAAATGTTTGTCTTAATTCACAAGCAATTACAAGCACTAATGAAGGTCGATTTTTAAAGACCCACTGGGCCACCAGCATACAACTATATAGATCAATAAAGTGAATTCAAATGATGGACTGGATTTTCCTTCATAGCATATGCATTGCTTCCTATGTCCCTGCCGCAAAAAAAGAATATCTTGGTTGATTTCTGTTGTGCATTCAGTTCAGTTCACTTTGATTTCGTTTTGTTTTTTTCTTTTCAAACATCAATCCATTTCACAGACATGTATTCAATAATGGGCTAATCAGCAAGCCACCTTGAGAGGACCCTAAACTTAAAAGGGGATGGCCCATCTAAATACAAATGAGATTACCTCATAATTAATCAGTATAAACAGTAAAATTATGATCCACAGTCTAATAAAAAGATGTTTAACATGTATGACCATTATCCAGTGCAATAACATGATTTTAAAGCAGTGTAGGAACTAAAAAACAAAGATGACTGATTTTACTTATTAGGTTTAATGTGTTGTAAAGAGCCTGAGCACACAGCAGTAACTATGAAAGTGCAATCGTGTGTGAAGTCAAGTGGTCTTAATTACTGTCCTCTAGTATAAGTTGTATATGTTTGTAATGTTGTTCTTCAGGCCTGTGGTGCAATATACAACAGCAGCATGTTAAGCAGGACTACATAAAGTGCATGACAGTGGGAATCAACAATAAGTGCAATATAATAAATGCACAGGCCGTAACTAGATAGGACAATAAAACAATAAAGACAGGCAGCAAAAATATAATTGGCTGCGCATGGACCAGTGTAAAGAACTGTTTACTGTGCGGAAAGACCGGGGTAGAATCATCCCATAGAATTTTAAATGCTGCTGTGCAGTGATGGTTAAAGGCTGTGTCTATAATGAGTGTTGGAGTCTCGGTTATGGATGTTGGGGGGCAGCAGTGCGGAGACCGTAGCTTGGGTATGTCAACTCTCAATATAAGGCAAATATTAATGTAAATCACTCTTCTGAATATGTATTGCAATATTTACAGTATGACAATCAGTTTGTTTTTTAGAGATACAAGGAGTCATATGCTCACGGCACATCAAATATGGATTACGGTGTGCTAAAAACTCTAAATGATCAGATATTGATAGCTGTTTCATCCCTAGCAATATTTGTCTTATCCACCAACAAATCCTGCATTGCCCCTAGCTGAATCAATAAGGTATTGCTTTGTAGTGTCTTGCAAGTTCCCGTTGAGCTTGCTTTTAAATGTATCAACATATCTTCCTCCTTTCTTTACATATGCTATAATTAGCATGTCCCTCTGGCACTTGGTGATGTCATTCTGACTTATTTGAGCTGCTCTGCTTCTCTTCCATCCCACACCTGAGTCACCGGCGCGCACCCACTTCCCATTGGCCCGGGCTGCCAATTCTCTTCTGCCTCATTTAGCGAGACGTTTGAGGAGGAAGACGGCTTCCAGCTCAGCCCCGAGGCCCCACCTGGTCCTACAGGATGCTGACCCATATTCCTGTTCAAGCACACACGCAAACGCCACAGACATTTGCATCGTTATGCAAGACAAGAGGGCAATTTGAGGTCGCCCTGTGCCTATTCGGGCATATGAAGGAAGCATGACTGTGTCTTGTGATATGATGATGGCACATAAGCAGCAAAAAGCTTTCTGTTTGCAAAACTTATTTACTTCGTTGCATCTAATTTAGCCCTTCGGCAGGCGCCCTTTTTTTAGAACAAATCAGGCTGAGTTTTTGCAGTAGCATGGGGGACTGTTTCTGGACATTTGCCATTGTAGTCATGCAGGACATTTTATCAGCATGGAATAGTTGAGCTATTTTAGGAAATGGCACGATGCTTTCTATCATGTCTGATTCAGGTCAATGAGATTTTTGATTACAGTTGAAACCCATTCATTTGCACCCCCAGCCCCCTGACCACCTGTGAAATTCTTTTTGTTTGATGAAAGGATGTGCGAGGTAAGTCATAACGCTGATTTATATTACTGAGCCAACTTTCATTACAGAAATTATGCTGGTCACAGGGTGGTGCAAAAGGACATTTGTCACTTTATGTGGGGCTTTAAGGGCTTTCAATAATTTAAAAGTTGCCTGAAACAATGATATTTTAATTTACATTTATTTATTTATTTGCCTCTGCTCAGGCAAAGACATCACCATAATGCCGTTGTATGAACGTATGACAATATACTCTCCCTATTCTTTGACAGGTAGCTCAACTGACTGCAAACTATGCAGTCTACATAATTAACCTTACTATACAGTCTCACGGGGGAACTCTCAGGGCCTTCTATGGAAGGCTTAATGATTTTTGAAGACCAAGTAAAATACATGCCTAGTTCTTTATTCAGTACAATCACATTTGTATTACAGTTGTATTGCACAGTATTGTATTACTTGTACTACAGAACTGATCTTATATAGTTCTTTATAGATATAACTTAGAAAGCTTTTCCACTGACCATGACTTCAGATGCTGGTCTGAGTACTAGCATCCGATTAACCACCAAAATAAATAGGAATCACCTAGTCACTTTGGTTTCCAGAAGGGGGGGGGGGTGTTGAGAAGGAAACAATCACCCTAGACTTCCTAGAGGTCAACACTCATTGCTAATCTCAGCAGTAGCCTAAAGAGTACACTGAACAGTGGCAGCTCAGTGTGAGGACTGTTTAGTGTAGACCATAAAAGGTAAAATATGTTAATATGTCTGTTAGAAGCTTCAAATAAAGCAAAGAAAATCTATTTATATGTCCATGTTTATTGTAGAAAAACGCTCATGTCATTGCTGTTAGCTTCAGTGGTAATGCTAGCAAGACTTGGCATTACATCAGAGGAAGTCATGATTCACCACTGGAAATGCTAAAATTAAACAGGACATTGCATTTATGTCTTTCAAAATTGGATTCAGGTCTGGTTTAAAATGTGTCAGAATGATATGAGATGGTAAAAGATGGGGCCTTGTTTAACTTCATTTTGTTATTTAACTTCTTTGTCCTTTGTCAGATGAAATAATATTCCAGTTTGTCTCTCATAACAAAATAATCATGTTCTTTTCAGCAAAAACAAGACAAAACAGCAACAAATGTCATGTTTGAATTTAATGTGGGTGGACACATTAACACCCATAGGTCAAGGTAACCTGGACTTGAACCGTAAGGAACATTACTCAACGCTGTAATCAATGCTGCCACATCATGAGTGGAGCTTACACCACTTAGTCTGTCTACATCCTTCTTCAGACTAAGCTGTCATGTTCTGATTTGCTGGAGACCCCTGATTGGTTGACAGGCATGTGCAATGGCACCATCTGCCATGAATGATTCTAAATATTGAATAAAGATAGATAAAGGCAGTCCTACTGCGCAGTCAGTTTGCAGCTATTTTCACTATAGAGTTAGAAATTTTGGATCTTGAAATGTTACAGCTGTCTCTGGTAGTGGGCATCGGTTGTCTAGTAGATATAAATCTAGTGGTAATTAGTGGTAACTGATAAAAAAAAACACATAAACAGAATTTGTACCACCAGAACTGACCAACATTATGCAAATGTAGTAAAATTAAGATTAAGGCAAGATTGAATCTGTCTGTTGCTGATGTGTATTTTATCTTTCCATCATCATTGTGGATTTAGTCAGTCATCAGTGCATCATTATATATTGTCACCAATATTAGTTCATTTGTGGAAAAAAAAATCCTTTAGTGGGACATTGCTTGTCACCACTTGTTTGAAACATTGTAACATTAGCCCTCGCAGGTTTCTTAATTATTAAAACTGTTAAATCGCAAGCTGTCTAACAGGTGGGGTGTAAATATAATAAGTTTATGCTGTCACTGCGATAAATCTAAATTTAGTGAGTAGCATTGATATCAGTGTGGCGTAATATCTGCATGAAACCTGGTTGGTATGGATTTTAGCCTCCACAGATAATTCTCTTTAGTCTAATCAGTTCTTTCAAATGGTTTATCATAGGTTTCTACTTTCTTGATCTTTCAAATCTCTTTATATTTCAAGAGCTCCGCAGCTTGTCAAGGCAAACTGAAAGTCACCTAAATGCGTCTCATCTTTAACTTTTTTTTTATCATTAGGCTTTCACGTGCTTTGTACTTTTATCTTCTCATCTAGTCTTTATTGTCTGATATATGGTAATGGATGGGCTCCTCAGGAGCATACATCATGCTTCAGCCTCAGTGTTTTGACACTTTGTCAAAGTGCTAATTTAGATTAATGGTTGGGAGGGAAGCTGGAGGCGATCCACAGGCCGGCGGTTGACGGGCCGTCACGTTAGGCCAAAGTGAGCACCTTCGGAAGAGGCGATCCCCCAGTGTAAGTGAGAGCATGGAAAACGGATCAGGCGAGAAAAGTTCTTTATTTAGTGTGGAGAAGAGTTTGGCCTGAGGGACAGGGATGGTGTTTTGGTGGAGGAAGAGCAGAGCTAGGGGCTTGGGGGGGCTGCATTATTCAGCTGCGTTTCACGTCTCAGTTATCTGTCACGCAGAGAGCTGTCAAGCGCTGGAGAAGTGTGGGTGGCATTGTCGTGAAGCCTCCTCTTGCTGCTTGAACTGAAATGAACTAGACACATGTGTGCACAGTGTACATGCACACACAGGTTGGTTTTTATATGGTGTCAAGACAAAGGGTCATATGTATCACCACTGTATCCAAACCTTGTTACTTGTTATTCATTTTTTTTCCCCTTTTTGTACCACTGGATAACCACATTTGCCCATTAGGTTGGACTTCCACACAGATGACATTATATCCACATATGTCACACCTAAAATTTGCAAGATGGTAGTTTTACATGAAAATGACAAAAATGTATGTGAGCATAAAATATTATCCTAATATTGTGGACTTTTTCTGTTTGCCCATTGGTCATGAAATGAACAAGATTCAAAAGTCAGCTGGTGATTCAAATGGTACTTTTTTGGAAAGTTTTTTAAACACTTTGTCCACTTACTGCCCACTCCATTAGACATATCTAACCTGTTGGTCCACCTTGTACATGTAAAAGTACTGATTATAGTTCATGTGATGCTGCACAGTTTGTGTTAGTCATTATTTAGTCAGCTTCTGTGACATTTTGGATGGTGGACTGTTCTCAGGCCAGCAGTGACACTAATGTGTTTAAAAGCTACACTCTGTAACTATGAACTATGAAGAGCCCTTATATGGTACAACTCTAACAGAAAGTTGGGAGGCTGTGTAAAATGTATATAAATAAAGAATGTGATGATTTGCCAATCATGTACACCCATATTTAATTGAAAAATAATACAAAGACTACTGATCCAGTAGTGAAACAGAGTTTTTATGGAAAATGTGTGTACATTTAGAATTTGATGCCAGTAACAGGGCATGGGTTTCACTGTGTTGCATTACCTCTACTTTTAACAGCACTCTGCCAACATTTGGAAATTGAGGAGACCAATTGCTGTTGTTTTGAAAGTGAAATGTTGTCCCATTATTTCCTGATCTAGGACTTCAGCTGCTCAAAAGGTCTCCTTTGTCGTATTTTTAATTTCATTAAAATGAAAACATGTTTTCAGTGAGTGACAGGCCTGGATGGCAGGAAGGCCATTTTATCACCTGGACTCTTCTACTGTAGAGCCATGCTGTTTTAATTATGTGCAGAAAGTGGTTTGGCATGGTCTCGCTAAAATAAGCAATGCTTTTTCCTAAAGAGATGTCATCCGGATGGTAGCATATGCTGCTCCAAAACCTGTACATATTGTTCATCATTAATGATGCCTTCCCACGCAAACGACCCATGCCATATGCACTAATGCGCCCTCATAGCTTCACGGATGCTCGCTTTTGAACTATGCACTGAGAACAAGCTGAACGGTCCCTCTTCTCTTTAGCCCAGAGGCATTAGGTCCATGATTTCCAAGAAGAATTTCAGAGCACAGAACATTCTTCCACTTCGCCTCAGTCCATTTTAAATAAGCACGGGAGAAGGATGTGGTGTTTATTTTTTGCATGTTAGACTTTTAACGACAAGACAATGGTTTTTGGAAGTGTTTCTGAGCCCTGTGTTTCTTGTGCCCATATTTAATGCAGCACTGTCTAAGGACCCAAAGACAAGGAACAATATTCTTAAATTATTCATTATTATTATTATTATTTGTGCCTGTGACTGCCTGTGCAGTCTTTCATAGAGTGGTGAACCCCTCCCCATCTTTACTTCAGAGAGAATCTCTCTGGGATGCGCTTTAAAGTCCAATAGCATTACTGATTTGTTGCTTAATTAGTTTAATTATATGTTACGCTAGTGTAATCCCACTCATCCCAACTTTTCTGAAATGAGTTGTTGGCATCAAATAGAAATTCAGTAAATTTTTTCATAAAATAATAGAGCTCCAGGGGCGACACAGTGATGCAGTGGTTAGCACTGTTGCTCACAGTGAGAAGGTCCTGGGTTCGATCCCCGGGTCGGCTACAGGTGCCTTTTTTTTGCGGAGTTTGCAAGCTCTTCCTGTGTTTGTGTGGGTTTCTTCCGGGTGCTCCGGTTTCCTACCACAGTCCAAAGATTGATTGGATGCTCTAAATTAATAGGTGTGAGTGTGTGTATGAATGGTTGTTTGTCTATGTGTTGCCCTGCGATGGGTTGGCCTCCTGTCCTGGGTGTACCCCGCCTTAGGCCTGCAGTCAGCTCCAGCTTCCCCGCGACCCATAAATGGAAGAAGCAGTTTACAAAATGTATGGGTGGATAATAGAGCTCCCCAGTTTAAACATTTGATATGTTATATTTATTGTGTTTTCAGTTAATTATGGGTTAACATTGTTTGCAAATGATTGCATTCTGGTTTAATTTACATTTTACCCAGCTTTACCATTTTAACAGGGGTTGTAAGTAAAGCTGACTAAAAGGCAGTGAGTGTAGATACAAGGTTTATGTGCCTAGTCAAGTGTATATTTAATCGCATTACCCAAAAATACGTATTTGTGCTGACATTTGTTTTTATTTTCAAATCATAAATGTAATCAACAGTTTTTATTTTAAAGTTTACAAGGTCAGGACCATTTTGTTTGTCCGTAGCTTGTAGGTCCTGAATATGTATGAAAACTGCACACACACACACACTCATTGTGTAGCTATGGTGTGAAGAAGTGACAGATCTTCGCCCACAAAGATATACAAACCTACTACTTGCCATATAGACAGCCTTCTCTCAGTTTTTGGTGGAAATGGTGAGTCAATAAGGGGAGCACATGGGGATTGTGACTCAGTTCATGACTCAGTCAGAGCTTTTTGCAGTGGCTGTAACATTTACACTAATAGCATCTCAAACAAACCAGAAGCTTGATTTCTCTTCAGTGGTGGTCACACAAAGCCAGTTTGGAGTTTCGGGGGAATCCTGTCAATAAGATTGGAGTGGAGATGGACAGGGCTGTTGTACATTGATCAATGGTTGCCTTTCTTGATGAACCTCCCCCTCCTCCTTCTCTGTTCTGCTTCACTTTCATTGAAGCACCAAGCTTGATCTTCTTCAGCATGGCACACTGGTCATTTTCCCCCCACAATCTCTTTGTCTGACTGTGTCAGTGGAATATAACCCCCTGCTTCTGAGAGTGTGTGTGGTAGAGTTAAAGAGAGAAAGAAAGACTGAAGTCTTACCACATATCTGTTGCTCGTATAACAAAACTGTGCATCACCTTTTTTAGAGTATAGATATACAAATATTTAGAATAGAATAGAATAGAATAGAACTTTATTTATCCCCTATTGGGGAAATTTACTTGCCACAGCAGCTGAAAGA
>JBBPDA010000081.1:3815376-3848036 GCA_037974385.1 Arnoldichthys spilopterus | reverse complement strand
ATAAATACGTAAAATAAAACACTATAAAATAAAAATCTTACTATATATACACACACAAACATGCAGGTTTTTTTTTTAATACAAGAAAAAGGTGCATCAGTGGAATGTAAAATGTAAAAATTGTATAAACTAAATCTTAGCAAGTTACAAAAATTTGGTTTAAGACAGGGTTTTGTAGGAACAACAGTTTTATGAGGGTTGCAAAACTATATCCACTATACATCAAATATAGTTTTTTTTATATAGATTTCACACATTCTCCCCACATTGTCTCTGTCTCTCTTTGTCTGCCTTTCTATTTCATTCTCTGTTTGTAAAGCTGGCTATGTTTGTAATAGCGCTACAGTTTGAGTGAGTGAACGTGCCCCTCACCAAAACCGTCAGAAATAATCAGTCTCTGTAAGTGCGTGGGCAGATTTGGATTTCGGGTCAGTGAAAACCTCCCACGCTTTGCAACCAAAACCATTTAAATTTAAAATCCTAAAACCATAAGCTCCCTTGAAAGATGCCACAACTGATTCTTTAAGAATCATATTTGAAAAGGGAGTTTGTGAGTGTGAAGAACCTTCACATATTGTGAAGGGTTCTGTCTAGAACACTTACTTAGATTGAACATCTGAATGACTACAACTTCCAGGTCCCTCTGCTCACTTTACCCTACCCTCAAGCCCTGCCTCCAAACCCCCTGCCAGCAGAGGAGGCTGCCATGGACAGTTTGGTATCCTGAACGGAATATGAACTACATTTCACACCTAGATTTAACATGCTCTACAGTGACTTTGGCCTGGCTGTACTTTAGCAAAAAATATGTATGTGGCTAATTTGCCATAAGCTCTGAGTCAGTTTTGAGTGAGAGCATGGATGGGGGAGAGGGTGCTGCCTACAGCTGCGGTTGACAAACTCTCAGACACTTTTGAATCTGATTGGCTTTTTGGATTTGGGTGGAGTGGATTTTTGCACAGACCGCTATGTGGACCCAGAGGAGTCTCATGTACTACTATCAGGACATAGTGACAGTTTTTTTTAGCAGATCAAACAAAAAATTATTTTTATAAACATTACTTACTGCAGCTGCACTTATATTAAGTTTACACAAATGTTTACACAAAAATGTGTTTAAAGAAACAAAAAGAAGATCTTCTATTACAAAACCCATTTATGGCACCTTTATATTTAGGAAAGGTACACTTGATTAGGCAAATAAACCAAAAAAAATAAAAAGTGAATGGGATATTGAGATCTTTTTAGTGTGGACCAATACATCCTAAATGATAACAGTTTATCTGATTACTAAGCTTTAAGTGGGTTTACTTATGTTTCACAAATTGTAACGTTTTAAGAAAAAAAAAGATTTCGGTAATTAAACTGATGTAAATGAAGTTCTGTAAACTTTTACCCTTTGATCCTGAACTTCAGAATGTATGTACTTCTTAGGAATGGACAGGTTGCTTAAGGTAAATGTAAAGCAGTTTTTGTTTTTAAGTAAACGTTTAGCTATGGCAGTGACAATATTTAAGTATATACACTCCTGTCTTAAGCATCTGCGAAGATTTTGTGTAAAGCTATTTATCTGGGCATTAAGCATTCATGTGTTTCATTATAAATTAAAAAAATACATTGTGAATTTGTGTGAGTGTGTTAGCTTAACCAGTTCTAGTCCTCTTCTCCATTGAACCCCATTATTTACAATTACCATCCAGTACCTGTTTCAGAAAATGAATCCTTTATGGAATTAAACCATGTGCTGCAGATAGAATTGAACAAATCCATGCAATGACTGCAGCGCAACAGGAATCAGAAAACTTCTTCTAAGTGTATTCTTCTTACCAAGATATCAATAACGATATGAAAACTGAAATAATACTGATTTCATTGTAGATTTATGCTTTTTTACTAGCAATAGCACACTTGTTCATGAGATGAACCACGTCAACACATTTCTTCAACATACTTTGTAAAGTACGGTTTGTAATAAAATGTATTTAATTAAATTTAACACATCGTAACACTGACCTATGTCTTATTATTGTACTGTGAATGTTTCTGTATTGTTATACCCCTAAAAGGAGTGCAGACTCATTTCCCAGCCCTCCCCCATACCCCAACTCTACAACAGATTCCCCCTTTCAGGCTCTTATGGGACAGTCCAGCCTCAGCAATCTACTCTCCATTCAAGTCACAGCGTCTCATCCTCTCCTAGGCTGTCTCCTCTCAATCGAATGAGCTCTCTCCTGGAACGATTTCAAAAAAAAAAAAAAAAAAAAAAAGACCCTCTACCATCCTGCCCCCTTTTTTTTTAAAAGCCTGATCTGCAGCCTTGGTTTCTGCCCATTCGCCCTGAGAAACAGGCCATTTGAGCTAAAATTGATGAGGAACCTCCTCTTTCTCGATCCTCTCTTCATGCAGGCAGGATTGGAATGTGCATTCACAAAGCTGGTTGCCTAGTAATGCTGAAATGCAGCAAGGAAAAAGGGGGGAAAAATTCCCCCGTCTTAACAGTTAAATTATAGATTTGCTCTCTGTTTTAAGTGCTTTCATTCTCGTGTATCAGATAAGTAGTATTTTTTTAAATTCCAAAAAGTGAGGCAAAATATTTGTGGAAAGTGGAAAGTGTCTTGCTCAGTAGTGTATTCGGTATGATTGACAGTTCTTTGTGTATACTTGTGATGGTGTGTCCATTTATTTGTTTGTTTTTTGTACATTTTATAGACAAAAATGTTCTGACTTTGTATGAAAAGCATAGAGAAAAAGGGGTAACTTAGATTAGATGAATAGATGAAATAAATGATGACAACAGGGAAAGATCTAAATGACTTTGATAGGGGGTTCATTATTGAAGCATTAGTGGCAAGAGCTTCAGTCACAAAGACAGCGCAATTGGCTAGTATTTCAAAAGGAACAGCGACATCTTCATGCAGAGTTTTGGAAAAGATTTCATTGCATTAATTCCTGATTTTTTTTTGTTTTTATATGTATGGCCAAAACTGAACGCCTACCTCTGACAGTTCACCACTGTGTGTGTGTAATGTATACATCTTTTATATATAAAATATACAACAAAATATAGCATGAAAATCATAGATTTTTTAAAACATATTTCACTCTCTTTGATACCCTACCTATAGATAAAGATGGTATACTTGAAGAAAGCTTAACAGAAAAGTAGCTTTTTTCAATAATTCAATAAAAATATTACAAAATGTATTATTCTAGATTGTAAAAACACTCTTTGTAAGGGTAAGTGCCCGGATGGGCGATTGAGAGTCCTGCCTTCTTGACCATGCCGTGTCAGGGCCCGGACAGGGGTGTTTGGTGACGTGTCACCATGGTTACGTCAATTGTGCGTATGTGTTTCACCTGGGTCGAAGCCCAATAAGCATGGTTGTCTAAACAGGTGGTGCAAAGTCCTTGTCCTTGGTGGTCAGGTGTGGCTGGCATGTTGCTTAGGCCACACCGGACTTCCGCCAGTAAATTTGGTAAAGGCTCTTTAGGTTTTTAACTCCTGGTCTCCCCAGCAGAAAGGCAGTGAGCAATGCTCATGGGGCTGTCTGCTGGGTGTATTTCCTTCTACCCCAACTCAAGTCCAACTGTGGCTGTGCAGTCAGCACTGGTAGGCAGAGGACCCACTTTCCCTGGTCCTCTAAAGAGTGCACTGGCAGCAGAAGGGCTGGTAGAGGTGTGGATTGGCCGTGCTCACTGCTTGAGCTGGGTTTCTCTAGAATGAGCACCAGGCATGCTCACTGTATGCCTGGAGATGACGATCAGTAAGAAGCGGACTCTCAGAGCCGGTTCATTTCCCTTCTCCCTAGCAGCAGGTGTGCCGACCATATGGCAGGAGGTCTGTGGCTAGCGTCAGGCAAACTACTGCATGCGGCCGGATACGACTGGTGGAGCTCACAGCTGCTTCCCACCCAGGACCCTTTTCCCTTCCTGATACCACCCTAGCATGTTAAGCTTAGCAACGTACGTTAGCAGGCACTGCATTGTGTTTACCTATTGCGACAGCGAAAAATGGGTGGACTAATGTGATAATCCATCAGTATTCTGTCCAGGGCCTTTTAACTTGTCTAGTTTGGCACAGCACACAACCCTCCCCTTCTCTTGTAAACATGGCAGCTTGTGTTCGAGCCCCAGGTAGGGAGGCGGTGTCTCTAAGCTTCCCTGCAATTGGGCCCCGTTCTGAAACCTCTGCATCGGTGGTGATGCTGACATGCTACACTCTTGCCTCAGAAGCTAGTATTACCCCCTTAACAGAAATATCTTCTATTATTTTTGGACAATGGTTCACCAGTCTCTAATGTCACTTGGCTGAAATTCTTTCAAATGAGTTCAAGATATTTAAGGATATTTTTTGTTTGTTTTTTGCATGTATTGCCCTTTTCAAATCCTACACAGCGTTTTATTGGGGTTCAGAAAATGCTCCTTTCCTCTTTTGAACCATTCCTTAGTGTATTTACTAGTGTGCTTAGGATCATTATCCTGTTGAAAGTTCCATCTCTGGTTGAACTTTTGGACAGATGAGCTAACATGATCATCAGGCACTTTCATGTAATGCAGAATTAATTGCTGATTCAGTGACTGTAAGGTTCCCAGTCGCTGAGGCAGCAAAGCAACCAAACTATAAAATATATCCTACACCTTACAGATATCATATCTATTAAAAAGCTGTGTTTGGTCTACACTGTACATCTGCATAATTTCTGTGGCCAAACAACCATATCTACGTATATTCAAAAAGCCCTGCTTATTGCCTGTATGTTCTTTGACAAACTGTATCTGTAATTTTTTTTTGAAGAAAACGTTTTTTTCGGACAAACCTCAGAATTTGTCTTTCTGTTTAAAAAAATTCCATACCAGCGATTGCAAAGAACCTGCAGGTCTCATGGTAAACCTAAACTGAAGACTTAGCTTTGCATCAAATAGCATTCTCTTACATGGATTTTGCTGGGGCAGCCAATCCTGGACAAACTGGCAGTCATTTGAAATTTACACCACTTTTAGATGATTTTCCATACAGTAGAATGATTCATTTCAAATACTTTACAGGTCTTTTAAAATCCCATGCCAGACTCAAAGGCATCAACAACCTTTTTTCTGAAGGCCTTAGAGAGTTATTTGGATCTTTTAATGATGACACCACACACTTCAATAGCCAAGAGAACCCCAGAACCTAAATGTCCGGTTTAAATAAGACACGTCCACCTGCAGGAGGTTCAAATCAATGACAGCTAATTTTGAAAAACACCACCTAAATTAAAGGACTTAAAGATTGGATAAAAGGGTGTACTTTATGTGACTGATATTTTGTGTTTTTGTTTATTTATTTTTAGTCGTCATTATCTGTAGACACTGTATCAAAGAGGGTGAAATGTGTGCTTGTTCAGATATGTTGAAAAAAGAACATGGGGTGGACTTTTTTTTGACGTTGCTATGTACATATGTTCCTATTGATCAGTTCGTTGTGACATTTTGACAGAGTGTAGTGTGTTTTCACAAGCCTTTCGATTCACATTCAAAATTCACCGCTGTCTCATGGGATCCATCACATAAAAGGTGATTGCATAGACTGATGTTCTGATGAGCCTAATAAAGTGCAGTGGACCTCAGTGGTAACTCCCTCTCCTTCCATCTTTCTCTCTATCTCTCTCTCTCTCTGTGCACAACTTTAATTTCAAAGATTAAGGCATGACAGATGTGGCTTGATCCACGGTCCCCGGCGCTGCAAATTTTAGGAGTGTTATTAATCATTCAAATCACCAAACCAGCCTAGAAATGGAATAGAGAAAGCAGGCGACAGGGACTTTTTTCCTGAGCAAATGCAGAAAGGGAATAGAGGAGGGAAAGCGAGAGAGGGAGAACTCAGATTGATTTGTCTGCAGTTGAGACTCCCCAAGGAGGCTTCTTTATACGCAGTGTCTTGCATGCGTTAGATGTGGATGAAAGCATGGGTCCGGGGTGTGTGTGTTAAAGAAGGGCACAAAGGCCATGCAGTGGCTGATGGGCCTGTGTGGGTTTGAGGTTGACACTGATTGGGGCTGCTGTGAAGAGGTCTACATGTCATGAGCAAGGCCTGTTAGATCTCTCTGAGAAATGAGAAAAGGAACGAATCACTGAAAGAAGTGAAGCGACACGGATGATGCATTATTGATAAGATATATAATGATATTTTTTTTTCTCAGTTTTTCCAGTGGGATGCAGCGAGGTGCCACAAAAGTGGACCGTGCCATCTAAAAATTAAATATTGCATTTTGCACTGAAGGAATAACTTTGCATAAAATCACATTTACACAATTTTCCACTTACCTCAGATGTAGTGGATCAGCAAAGCTCCATGTCCATATTTTGCTTCTTTGGTTTAGCACTGAAGCTACAAGGCTAACATTGATAACAAACACTGGAAATAAATGGTAAATCAAATCTTTAACATAAAAATGACACCTCAAAAAACTCTCAACTCTCAGTGTTTAGGACACAATACAGTTTACTGTGAGCTTGAAAACTGAACAAAACTTAAGTATATGGTCTGTAACCACTAGGCTTCCACTAGAGTAGGAGTGCTGATCTAGATTCACTTTGTGTGACAGTGTCATGAATGCAGAGCAGTCTGATCCAAAATCAGTCTTTTTTATGTCTGCTTTGCAAATACCAGCCTGTAGTAGTGAAGTCATACTGTGTCCTAAATCGCATTCTTAATTCTCTGCTCCAAATGAATGAAGAATGGATGCAGGCTGGGAGGCATTTTGATGATTTTCACACAGAAGCAGTTTGAGTGACTGTTGATTTTTAGTGTCTGAGGAGGAAAAGTTTGGACTCCAAACATGTCTTGGCTGATCAGCTACCTCTGAGATAAGTGGGACATTGTGTACATTTGATTTTTCACTGAACCATTCCCTTAACTTCTGATCAAATTAATGTGCCAATGTGCCAGTGCTCATTAGCCAGGCTTGTTGAACTTTTGGGGTCCGCTGAGGAAAGCTGTTTATAAAGGGGGGAAAACATTTCTGGCTTAGCATCCTGTGAGAGATTAGCAAAATACTGTATCCCAGAAGTAGTGCTAGTGTTGATGTTCCTGTCAAGCCTGTTAATTTACTTTTGATTTAACTTTCAGACTTGGAAGATGAAAAGAGCTGATGTCATTCCCAATCATGTTCTCTTCTGTTCCTGTAGCGCTGCTGCAATTTAGGCCTCGGATCCAGGAAAACAAAAGTAAATGGTTCTATAATTACTGCCATTTACGTGACTTTGACCACTTAATGCTGTTTAATGTTAAATATCAAGGCTGGAAAAAATTGTAATGCTTTTAAGAAACCTTTGTTTCCTTTATGTAACTGGAGTCATGCAGGTGATTCTTTCTGCCCGAGGTTTGCGTTTGCATCATCTCCTCTCTTATCTCCGGCCGCAAGAACAGTAAGATAAATTTGCCTAATTGCATTTAGTGGATCACGACTATCTGGAGACCTACTTAAGAAGTGTTGAAGTGTTTAGATGTGACTGAATTACAAGACTAGTCAGCTGTGGGAATCGTACCCTCATCCTGTTTGACCTACTTACTTAAAATAGGTCTGCTGCCAACTTCCATAACTAGCAATGAAAGAGTGTGGTTGCTCCATCGTTACGGCAGGCCTTATCAAAATAATACAAATATTACGTTGCTTTTAAATTTTCTTTACTTTAAACCATCTCACATATACGATACTATCCAGTGTGCTTTGACTACTCTAGTAGTGGCGTACTCAACAAGTTTATAGTGACTTTATCAGAAGTTCAGAGTTGACACTGCATCTTCACGTATGTTAACATGCATAATAATCATATATCATTAATAATCTTTGGAGAAAATTGATATGTTTGAAAGGATCGAGAGTTCTGAGCTAGGAGAGTCTGTGGTGTACATGACGGTATGAAGGTCATAATGCTGTGAGGTAATCATGAACTATGGAAAGTGAGTGATTGTCATTGTGATTATTTGTCAACTTTTGCAGCGGTCATATAATGCACCGCAGTGCTGTATGTCTAGGTATACTAGGTTTATGTGTTTGTCTTGACTTTGGAAGAAGTGTGCTTTTTTGCTTCTGCTTCATCGCTTACCGTTTGCTCTTCCTTGTCTTAGCTTTAGAAAGGTCAATATCCATGGAGGAATGATTTGCTGTCTACTGCTGTTGGTATTGAAAGGTGCTGTCTCGGCGTGGGAATGGACACTGTCCGCCTTGCATTTTCTGAAGGAATCGATGGCTGCATTTGAACCCTGGGATGGATTTTACATCTCGAGAAATACACTGGTGAAACAATTGCTTCTGGCAAGCAGTGCAAGAGTTGGTCAGTCTCTTGGGTGCTCGCAACAGGGGAGCACAGACTGGAGCTGCAATAATTAGTGCAGTTTCACGAGCAAAATGTGCTTCTTTTAGATGTGTGAAAGGAACTGTGGATTTGTAGGGGTGAGTTGTTACATGAGAATCTCATTCTGAAATTGTATCAGCTAGCCAAATGTACTGTAAACCCACTTGCCAAAGGGGAAAAGTATTTTTGCTTTAACTTTGACAATTATGCTGTTTTTGTCTATTTAGGATCTTTCAAGTGTTAAAGCATTTGTTTATCTAATGCAAAGTGTTGATTGTTGATGGAAAATAGAGATTACCTTTTTCTGTGCTATTGGTCTTATGTCTGACAACATCCAGACAGAACAAGGCCAGGTTTTCATTGACTGAGGTCGAGAGATTGCAAAGAGGTCCTAAGGGCATGATATGTGGCCAACACTTGCATATGTTTCAGACAGATACTCATGATGAAAGAGTGAGTGGTGCCAAGGCAGCCTTCAGCACAAATCCATACAGTAGTGACACCAGAGTATAAAAGACACAGAGCCTTTGTTTCTATGTAGTGTTGGTATTTCTTTTGCATAACTTTTTTTTTTGTTAATTTGAGTATTTTTTAGAATATTTACAATTACTCTACCTTTAGGACTATTAAACATTCACATGGTTTATCTATGAGATTACAGTGGTGTGGTAAACTGTAGTGTATGGTGGTAAATTTAAATGGTAAACTGCCAAATGACCCGTGACCCGGAAACGGAAGAAACGGTTGGAAAATGGATGGATGGATGGAACTGCCAAATGTTAAAAAAAAAAAATCATGTAAATTTCATGGTAAACAGGCATTTTTCAGGAAGTAAAAACCTGGTTAACTTACAGCTTTCCTAAACCATATGAAATAAATGAAGCCCCATAAGTTAATGAAGACTTCTAGAGGTGCCCCAACCTTTGCGACAGCCTTTACTCTCACCCCTTTCTGTCCAGTTCATTCCAAACCAGCTTGTAGGAGCTAAAGTCTGGAGACGGTGCTGCTTTTCTATTAACTGAATCTACTGCTGAGTTATTTTCTTTTAATGTTGTGGCTCATTATCTAACTGTGTGTCTTTGTTTTTTGCATTTTCCTCCCCATTCTGATAGTGATATACAGTACTACTTCCTGCACTACAGTACTGTGCTAATAATGCATTGGAGGGTGTAGAAACAATTTTTTCAGACAGAGGATATTGTAGATCATCATTGGAAGTTGTGGCTCCTGTGGAAATTGTTTGCTTTAGCTCTTCAAGGCTTCATTTACTTCTATTGCTGCAGGAAAGCTGTACTGTAAGTCCACCAGTTTCTTAATTCTTTGGGAAAGGTCTGTTGTCTATGAAATCTACATGATTTTTCAGATTTTGGACCTAAACGTTTTATTTATGATGTATTTAGCCACTTACCTTTGTACAATTTACGGTTATTTACTCTAATTGCACTACTTAAATTACCAGGGTGTTCTAAAACTTTTGATCAGTAGTGTGTGTTGATTTATTAGCATTTATTTATTTTGAAATTTTAGCACTCACAACTGCATTCTGTGGAAATCTGCATCATTAAGACAAAGCACCAACATTTTCTGTTGAGGTTATTTAATGGTCTTTGAGAAATGTTTAATTAGGGCTGCTTTATTGGGATATTAAACATCCATAGTGTTTCACATTAAGAAACACTTATTATGCATGCATGTGTTGCATGCTGATTGGCATTTCACTTTATATATGTCATGGCAAATGTGTTCAGTAACACTTTATATGAAAGCTGCCTACATAGAGACTTTGTGACACATGCCTATGTGTTCAGTAATGTATTTCAAAGCAATATCTTGAAAGAGCTTACATGAAATAAGAGGCAAGGTGTTTTGTGAAGTAAACGACTACTGATGTAAGTGACCTTAAACTAAAGCGACTGGCTTTTGTTTAATCTGTAACACAGATATAAAGCAAGTAATAGATTTTGTAAGGTATGGCAAGAAAATGTCATAAATCATTACTATGAAAGATGTTGCGCCTCTCAAGCTAAAGCGATTCTTACATATTTCATACATAAGCTGTTAATAAAAACTTCAGTGTTAACTTGAAATACATTATTCCAAAGCTTATGTGTAAGGGATACACTCCCTATGTAGGCAAACTTCATATAAAGTGTTACCATTTTTTTTTCTGTGGGATTGTGTGTCATAAAGACCTGCTGAAGAGGCATGTGGAAAAGCAGTAGGCAGTATGTTATATAATACAATGGTACAGAAGGGCATAGGGCAGTACAGTGTGATTGCATGACCATATGGTAAAAGTAATACGACATTTTGTGTAGATGTGAATGATTGCATTGATACCACAGGAGTTGAGAGTTTCTTAGGCATGACTGTGGAAAGGGACCATCATAGAACCTTTGAACTGATGGGTAAGAGGGTGGCAGACAAACTGTAGAAAAGCAACAGATGGTCTATAGTAAAAGTATGATTCTATATGGTAGGCGTATGTGATAAAGCGGTTATAGAGTGTACATGTATTCAATAAACTGGCAACTACAGTGTGTAATGGTATGGGGCAACTACGACAGTGACAAAACAATTTTAAGAGTTAGAAAATGTAAATTTAAACTGTTGAGTTCTGTGATGAACTCATCTAGGTAAAGGTGGTTTGGAGAAGCAATTTTTGCCGGTCAGCCTGAATGGATTTGGAGCCAGGAGAGGTTCTAGAAATGCAGGTAAAGAGATTTTAAACAGAGGTGTAGACATAAATGTGAGGTTGCATTCGGTGGAAGGTGTATAAGGTGAACATTTGTCAATTTGTCTTAGTCCTTGAGTGGAGTGTGCACAGGCACTGTTAAGAGAGATTATTTTGGCAGCTTCTTTCCATGTATTTAAGCTTAAAAATCTTGTGTTATATTTGATTAGTAAAGGATAGTGCACATGCTCATATAATGTATGGTTGAGCTCGCAAACTCATAGCTGTTGAATAGATTATTGAAAAGGGAAGGGGCATAATTATAAAAATTATATTTTTGCTGGCCAGAGGTGCAAATGGTGGTGTGAAGGTCATAAAACTCCAATGTAATTCTTACTTTGCTAATCCTCCATTGCCAAAGTTAAAAAAAAGTTAACAAAAAAAAACCAAAAATGCTAAGTAATAACATATCACAGTGATGATGTGTTGAGGGATATGGTTCAAATACTTGAAGGAAGAATTTTACATGTACAATGCAAATAGGATTTGGCCTAGGGAGGAACCTTGTGGGACACCTTAATATTTAGGGTGAGTTAAGACTGAATTCTTACACCTCCTGCAAATTTTGGAGAAACCATTTGTACTTTCTGTACTGTGTTTTTTTGTGATAGAAGGTTAGCTCTTAAATAAAAAAATGTTTATTCTTTATGTTTGTGCGGCTATTCATCTCTTTCACCTCATTCTGGAGGGGCAGAAAACAAGCTCATTTGATGTCCTTGAACCTTTGCATACTTAAATAAATTTTAATTAGATTAGAAGAGGCAATCTCCCAAGGAGACGGCGTTTTTACACTTTGCTGATTAGTGTGAAAAATATATGCATACTGGTACATTTTGCGTGGAGAAGCTCATTAAGTCTGCCCCTCTCCCTGAAACTGCGAGCAAGGTTGGCACTGTTTTGTCCCGATCAAGCCTCCGTATTCGCTGTGCACACATCTGTTAGAGATGTGCCTCAGCCACCCATGCAAATGTTGTTTAACGTTAAACAAGGGGCCTCGGAACCGATTGTGAATAAACAGATGTATTGATTTGCTTCATGCACCAGAAAGCTGTTCTCTGCAGTGGCCAAAGCAGCTGTCAGCACAAAACGAGGATTTCGTGATTTGTGGGCAGCAGAGCACGAGTGATCAATCACCGGGCCTAACACCACCTTGTCTTAGGTAAAGATAGCAATCGTAGATGTCAGAGATAGAGGAAGCAATTAGCCTTGACACATTTCCACAAGTGGCAGTCCCAAAGGTTTTTTGTTTTTTCGTTTTTCTGCTCACTTTAAGCTTGCTTTTGTGGATTTGCGGGTTTTCTGTTGTTCCTAGACCCACACGCGTGCACACACGCAGGACTGCCATTGTCTTTGACATTTCAGAGGCAGGAGAAAAGGAAAAACGCTGACATGCGGATAGCCCTTTTTAAGTGCACAGTGCTTGGGCCCACAGAGCTTGCAGCATGGGGGATTTCGGCAAATATCAGACAGGGTCTCTGACAATAATGTGGCCATGCTTACAATAGGTCAGACAGGCTATTCATGAGCAGTTATTGAGGACCTAGGGAGTCGACGGGCTTGAAAGCCCCTGTGCACTGCTTGCTCCCTCTCTCTCCCGCTCTCTCTCCTCTCTCTCTCTTTGCAGCTGGTCTCTCGGCTTGCTCCCCATTTAAGCCCCGCGCGGTGCAGGGGAAGGCTGAAAAGACAGCAGCCATTGTGCGCACAGATAATACACCTCAATCTTCCTTAATGTCACGCTGGCAGACATGGCCCCAAAGGAGACTCCTTTAAAGACATCTCCGTCCCTTATATTTCATACCAAATAGGGAAAAAATTGAATATTACGCATTACATATGGTGCATTTTATGCCATGTGCTAATATCACTAAAGCCAGCTATGCTCTGTACAATTTGAGCCTGTTTTTAAACTCGATTTGGCCATCACCACTTGGCCCTTTGGAATTCTGTCAGGTATTGTTTAATCCAGATACAGTACGTTTACATTTGCCCTTTTTCGGCACAGTACATTTTGAAATCAATCTGGTGTGTTGTCAGAGCAGAGTTGGCAGAGTCTGCGCAGAATGTGTTTAATCTTGCCTGCACACAAGAGAACGCAAGAACAGGGTAGGGCCATCACAATCGATAATATTACTAATCATGTAATGTAGTGGATATTTTAAATAATCAGGAAATCATATAAACAAATGATAAAAGCAACAGTTCATTTTACTATTTAAACTTGTTATAACGACAAGCATACAAGCATTTATGAGATCCTGCTGGTGTGGGTTTCCTCTCTTTCAATGACTCAGGCAAAAGTGATTTCAGCTAACAGCTTCCCCTTGTGGAAAAATGTTCAGACTGCTAATAATGACGTTATAATGACCCGTGAATATCCCGTTTTATATTCAAATATCTAAGTAATATCTAAGCCGATTTGTTGTGAACATTCATTTTTACTCTTATTGCTTTAATCGAGTAGTCATAACAGCCCTAGAACAGAGAGATAAACACAATTTTATGCAGAAAATGATGGCTGGAGCTGGGGTGGTGTTCATATTGGAATTCAAGCAGGCAAGTCAGACATCTGCATCTGACATCCCACGCATGTTTCAGTTGATTAACATGCCTCTATGTCATAATCCATTACGGTTTTCTCTCCATATAGGCACCATTTCCAGTTGAGTTCTTAGCAGAAAATAGCTTCCACATATAGTATGTCTACATTTGAACACATGTACAGATATGTTTGATGAAAGAGGTAAGATTACTATTGAAAGTTGTAGGTTCACACACACACTAAAGCACAACAACGAATTGCAACCTGCATTTAACCCATCATACATGCACACGTTGACCAGCCGGCAGCTACCAACAGCGCCCGGGGAGCAGTGTAGCGGGACGGTACCTTGCTCAAGGGTACCTCAATAGTGCCTGGGTTGGGACTCGAACCACTGACCTTCAGGTCTCAAAGGCAGCGTCCTAACCACTAAGCCACCACTGCCCCACTGGGCAACCACTGCCCGATCTGACCAAAATGCAAGCTACTTGACAGTGAGGACAGATAGAGCCCAACCATTCTGATCATGAATGTGGATACACATAATTTTTAAATGCACATATTAACAATCTCAAGATAGGGGACACATTTTAATGGCGAGTGTACAGAGGGCCTTAATATTCAAAATTGACCATCAAACACCTTTGCCTAGTGTTTCTGTATTTTGACTCTATTCATCTTCTACTGGTTCTTGAATTATAGACATTTTCCTGGTCGCTTTTTCCCTGCCTGCTTTAACGATGAATGTTGGTTTGTCCTACTAAAGCTACTTTGCATATGCATCCTCCCTTAAAGCCTGATTTGTTATAGTAATTCCTTAATTAACAAAACATTTGTGTGAAGAGCATGGATTGGTCAGTTAAAACTTGTCAGATGAACTGAACAGACTACAGGAGGTTAGCCTTCACTTCCAGCATCAGTGAGCTTTGGGAACCTACGACCCTTTCACCAGTTGCTTTTCCTTGCGCTACTTTTGATAGGTACTAACCACTGTTTATCATTAACACACCAGTTTTCGAGAATCTTGCCGATATGTCCTGCTTCCAACACATCGAATTTAAGAACTGATAGTTCACTTCCTGCCTAATATACAGTATTAGACTTTTTGATAGGTGTTATTATAATGAGGTAACAAGATAATCAATGTAATTCACTTTTCCTTACTTTAGGTTCTGCAATCCTTATGGCTCAAGTTAGCAGCCACTTGCTTTTCAAAACTTCCTCTATGTACACAGAGTATGGAAATAATGTGGCATGGGAATTTCCAATGAAAAGAATTGTCTGTGACTGTGTTTCACATACAGTGGGCACCCAAATCGAGCCATATCATTTGTTGATTTTCTGAGCTGCTTATCCTAGTCAGGTCATGGGGGGTGCTGGAGCCTATCCTAGTGTTCATAGGGTGAAAGGTGGAGAAAACTCTTGGACAGGTTGCCAGTCCATCGCATGGCAGACACATGGACAAAGACATTCACAGTCACACTTTAGCATCTCCATTTCACCTCATATGCATGTTTTTGGATAGTGGACTGTGAGCTCCCAGCAAAAGCCTAAGCGCATATGGGGAGAACATGCAAACTTTACACAGAAAGGACCCTGGCCACCCTGAATCAATCCTAGGACCTTTTTGCAGTGAGGCGACAGCGCTACCCACTGCACCACCATGCTGCCCTCATGGCATGTCAATAAGACTGATTATTTTTGTGTAGCGTGAGTTGTGCAGTATGATTTGTCTCAAAAGAGCAAGAGTTTTAAAGTCATACAGCATGTGCCCGGCTTCAGACATATTAGCCTGGACTGTTTCATCTATCAAAGGTGTGAAAATAGGATATTCGCAGGATGCGACCTTTGTAGAAAGTGGGTATACTATGATTCCTCTCCCATGTGCTTGAGAACACTCAAGATTCTCATTCTGCAAGGGTGAAGCATGCACTTTATGATAATACGTTCCATACATTACAGTGGCTGGCGCCGTATGGCAGAGAAACGTTGGACGGCTAATTGCACACAATAATGACGCTTGGCTTTGTGGTAGCGTGCACCCGTGACGTGCACATTAAGGAACAATTAATTTTCAATACTCTCCACTCACGGCTGCCTGGTGGCTCCTCAGAACAAGGAGCCCATCATTGATAAGTCATTTCATGCTTCATTTACACGAACCCTCACCAGCAGCACTTCAGGCTAAGTCCTATAGGAGATGCTGGGAAAACGCCAGAAAGCTGAATTTTTTCTTTTTTTTTCCTGACTAACATATACTCAATTTGTTGGCATTAGGGAACTGTTGTGTCCATATTACAACACAAGACACTGTTTTAAGCCACTGTTTCATTTACATTTGCCTTTTGTGTGCATGTGGTGGGATGAGTAGAATTGTAAGAAGCAAGAGCTAAAATGGCTGGCAGAGGGAGACTGATGCATGCCTGGGAGAAGTGCAGGGCCGCCTCCAGAATATTTCTCTTCCAGGGTGACCCATTTAAGGGCACGGACTGCAGCGATGAGCCGTGAACTCCGCTCTGTTCATCCAGCTGTCTACAGGATCTCTCAGCTGCCTTTCAATTGGTGGGAATGGAGCATGAGAGGGTGAAAATCTCCTTCTAGTCAAATTTTTTTTTACAATTATTCACTTTTCATATTAACAACACTGACTCATGCTAGCTAGCTCTGGATGTTAGCTAATCCAGCTCTTTTTCCACTTGAATAATTAGCTAGTTTGTTGATATTAGCTGGTTACTTCCTTATCTTATAAATTATGTAAAACCAGGATATAAATGTTTGCTGGAAAATGATGTATCTCATTTATGAAGTGGCAAAAATAGAAAACTCAGACATTGAGCCATATCTAAATTCATTTTTCCATGTAGTCTTTGGTGACTAGTGTCTGGTATAAAAAAATATTTTGAGTGACAGTGATAGCAACCAGTTTTTCTTCCTCCAACATGTAGGTGGTCACACAGATATATGCTCATTCTGCCATTGCACAAATCCCCCCTACACCTACTAAATGACCTTATATATCCAGTGAAGGCACATCACACACCTCCTACATAATCCAGTTATATTCTGCACAATATTTTAAGGTTACCTCATTTAACCCTTGTGAAAGTTTGATGTAAAACCATTGCAGGTACTTAAAAGGGTCTCTTATAAATCTTATGTGTAAGAATGTCTTGGAAAGTGTAACAAGCCACAGAGTGGCTATTTTTTATGGCCTTCTCATTTGTGTAAGGTGTGTGTGTGTGTTTGCTAAGAGACTGAAACCCATGCTGATAGAATTTTGATAACTCCTGGGTATTGAGGCTCTCTACTGGACCATTACAAGTTCATGACTCACTTCTTGTGTGTCTCCAGAACTTGTGGAAGTACACAAACGTTAACTCACACCAGTAAATGAACTTGGGCAGAAGTAACAGTCCAGCGTAATTATTTCAAAGTTGTTCACTCAGATAAGACAGATGTACTGTTGTTTAAATGGCGCCGATAGATAAGGTGAGAAAAAGTTTCTGAGTCTGAACAATGTCGCATTTGTTTGCTATCGCTCTCTCTTTTCCTCGTTTTCTCTATTTCTGATACACTTTCTAGGATTTGCTGATATATTGACAATGACACTCCAGCGAGTCAAATTTCCATACAGATTTGATGCAGATAAACAGCTTCGCAATCAGCTCTTGTGTGGGTCTGTGACTGTGGCAATTAGATCTGTGTCCATCAAAACAGTGCACAGACACTGAGACAGAAAAGACACGAGCTCTAGCGTGAAAGAAGAAACACTTAATGTCACTGAAAATAAAAACATTTTCATGCTTTTTTGTCAACAGGGTTTCAGAGCCGTGTCTTCGAGGAGTCTATTAAAATTCATGGCATTTCAAAGAAAAACAAGTTGCTTGGTAGCAGACTTTGTCCATACTGATGAATTAAAATACAATGACATGCTCTGAAGTTGGTGATTTGCTGGGATCTCATCTATGTTGCACTTTCAGTAGTCAAATTTTTTCGTGCAATTCATCAGGCAAAGATATTGCAACAAGGGTTGTAGACATGCATTTGCGCTAGTTTAATAGCTGTTTTTGGTTTAATGAACTGGTGGGCTTCACTGCGGAAACTCATTTGGTGGATTCGGAAATGTTTGTCAAACAGGATTGGAGCAGTGAAAATAAAAAATAATAACCGTAGTTTTGGACTTGACAATTTTGTACATTGAGAAATCACATAAATTGGAATAAGGCCGCCATGACACCATGCACCGTATATTTAATTTCTCCATTCTTTGACTTCTACCTGTTGTCTAGCTCACAGACCCTGTTTATTAGTATGTATCACTCAGAAATAGTTTATGTTAAAGTAATTAGCTGATTAAATAACATTAAATGTATAGCTGTTTGCTGTTTACAATATCCAGCTTGCTATCCTGAATGTTTTTGCAAGCTACAGTATACGAGAATTGCCTATAAACAATAAATATTGGCTGTTTAATGGTGGCTGCTATCTTATGTAACACTTTAACATAAATATGAATTTGCTAGGCATATTTATACTGCTTATAATTAACTAAGTAATACATGCTAGTTAATACTGCACACTATTTTATGTAGGTCGACTATGAGTAACCAATAAAAGGTACCAGATGTTGTTTCTACTCTTGAAATAATGATACCTAGCCCCTGAAAAAACGAATATTCTAATATGCACAAGGTAGCTTTACCTATCAGTTTCCCCAGGACTGTATTAAAATGTAACTTGGAAGTTTGTGAACCCTTTATAGAATATTCTATACTTTTTTTAACTATTTATTTTACGTTTTTCAATTTATATGTACTTACACTACATAATTAGAACTGGGTTGAAAACGCAACCCATCCTTCATCTTGCAGTTTATTTTGACCACCTTGTATGAGTCCCTGCTTTAGTCCTGAGAGAATAAGTCAGTTTTACATGGAATGTATTTCCTCTACACTGTCCTGCCACTGATCTTGAATTGGTGGATCACTTTTTTTATCCAGTTCCTTGTATTTGCCTTTTTGCATGCAAGTATCAACATTTTGAAGAGATAAATATCCTTGGTTTGAGACATGGCACTCTGTATCAAACCCAGCAGCACATAACTGGGATCTTTGAGAATTTTAAAGAAAGTCTGAAGCACTCTGTCCCAAAATGGTTGCAGTAAAGTACATAACCAAGACATGTAAGTGATCAAAATTTTTAAGCACGTAATTTGAAGGTAACTTAACCCAGTGTTTTTAATAAATGTGATTACAATCAGGAATGAGTGGGTGCATTGTTTTCTGAAAATTAACAGGGATCTGTCAAAGTCTCAAAATATGTGTTTGTGGTAATGTATCATGGCACAAACAAAAAAAAGATGTTTTTGATGTTTACCAGGCTAGAAAAGATATATTTTAAGAGTTCTGACAGATTGTGTACATACGGAGAAAACCCCCCAGTACCCTTTTCAGGATTTCTCAACCAACAAAGATCACTCCTTGACCAATATTTAATTCAGTGTGTCTTCAGTGAAAGTGAAGTAAAAGTGACTTTTTTGTCATTTCAGGGTCACAAAGAAACCCAGGATAACTTCTAAGCAACTAAAGGCCTCTCTTAAATTGGCTTATGTTAATGGTCATGAGTTAGGGGCCCATGGTATCAGGCTTGAAATGATATAATCACATGGACAAACCAAAAGGATATTAGAAAAGGGTTTCTGGATGAATGGGACCAAAACAGAAGTTTCTGGTTTAAACAAATCAGAACTTTGTTTTGAAAATGAAAAGCACTGCATTCCAGTATAAGAATACTATTTGTGAAACATAGTGATGATAGTATCATTGTTTGGATCTGTTTGGCTGCATTTGGGCCATCGTTTTTTTCAATTAATAATAATTTTGAATTATACCAGCAAAATGTAAAGGTAAATCTTTCTGTGAACTAAATCTTAAGAGAAAGTGAGACATGTAGCAAGACAACAACCCTAAGCACACAGTAATGGTAAAACAACAAAGTTAATGTTTTTGAATGGCCAAGTCAAAGTCCTGACCTTAACCAAACTAAAAGTATGTGAAAGGCTAAAACAAGCGGTTCATGTGAGGAAACCCAATAACATCCTAGCAACATCCACAAAGCCAGTCTGCAGAAGTAATCAAAAGTAATGAGGAGAAGTGCAAGGCTGCTTCCTGTTTAGCTACAGTTATTGCTGAACAAGGGGTTTGCACTAGATCCTGAAAGCAAAGCTTCACGTATTTTTGCCACCCAGAGATTTGCGATATTGGGACGGTTTCCTCAAAAAAAAAACAAATGGCCAAGTAAAATATTTTCTTGTTTCTTTAATTAGGTACACTATATATTTACTTTTAGGAATTTGAAAATCTGATCATGTTTGATGTCGTATTTATGCTGATATACGTACGAAAGGATTCACAAACTTTCAAGCACCACTGAAATTTCTGATTAAGTTAAAATAGATGCTTCAAATCAAGATAAAATCTCTCTTAAACTTGCAACGTAGAGCAAACCAATGATGTGCTACTTACTCATGTGATGTGCTTGCACATGTTGATTAAGGTCTTTCCTTTATGCCATCTTGAGAAGTTGTTCCTGACACCGTGGTCCTCAGCTTGATTATTAGGGGTCTGGATTTGGACTTGTTAATCTGCTTTGTGCCAGTGTTTTCTGTAATGAGTGATACACAAAATCAAATTAAATTAGAGGCATTTATCCTCCAATGTCCACCATTTCCCATCCAGGCAAACAACCACACTACATCAATAAGGATCCTTGTGCAAGACTCTTAAGAAATTAATACATTTCAATATATTACAGCATTTTCAACCAGAGCTCTATCTACTGTAACTGTATCCTATCCTAACTGTATCCGTTGATTAAAACAAACAGGCATATTGCTGCATTCTCAGAGTGAAACACTTTACAGCGTAAGCCAGTGATAACATAACATCATAATCATAATCACATAAAACTACAGGTCTTGAAAAGATAAGACATAAATAAAAGACATCAGTATAACAAGCTGTATGAGAAAAGTTGCGTATCTTTGTTTGCATTAACCTGAGGCAATGCGTGCATACTGTCAAGTTTCAGCATTTGAACAGATGGTTTCAAGCAACAAAAGTATAAGTGCACTAATAAATCCCACAGTAAACGATGTATGTAATGATGACGTTCTTACAGCATTAGAAGAAATAAAGACAAGTCTAATGGGTTCTTATGTGTCAAGCTGTTGTAAGCTTTTTGCACTTACTCTTTTGATTTTGTTTACTTATTTGACATACTTTTGATTTGACATTTTTTTAATGTGATGGCCTGGGTAGTGCACTTTTGAAATCCTTTTACAAACCGGAGCTAGGGTTTGTCAAGGTCTCTCTTCAGATGATTGAAGCTGATGTATTAAGCTCTCCTACTGCTATATTAACATAAAAATTCCGCCCCCTGCACATTTAAATGTCCATCTCTCTCTGTCGGTGAGCTTCAACTTTCAACTTTCCTTTCCTCATTTCAAATGCGTTGTCAGGTGTTTTGACAGTTTGTTTTTACATGAGCATTATTTTATTTATTTTTTTACAATTTGCTGCTTGTGTGACTGGCACATCTGTGATTTAGACATTCAGGTTTTGGCCTCGGAGAACTTATTCAATAATCATTAAGCTGATTTTGTAGTGGCATATAAGCTTCATATTAAAGAATATGTTCATAGTTTTGTTTTTCCCTAAATGTGCTTTCAGTTCCAGTTTTCAGTTTCAGTTCAGTTTAGTTTATTGATCATATGTATATTAACGTTAGGCTTACAGTACAATGAAATGTGTTGGACAAGAAGAACCAGTAAATTTAGCAGAAGAATTATTTTTAAATAAAATAAACGTAAAATAAAATTAAGAAATAATATATATATATAAAAAGAATATTTACAAATATATAAAGGAACCATAGGAAGGGTACATTGTGTAAAGTGCGATGTGCAAAAGTGAAAAAGTGACCAGTGCGAACAGCTTTGGCCAGCAAAATTAGGATGCAAAAAATTAAAACACACATCAATATATATATACATTTAAATACAATATAAATGTATTTGAGTCAGATGGTATTTCCATTATTTTATTTATTAACTAGTTGTATTAACCTTTTATAAATGATAAAGTGCAGATACCCAGATCTGTTCATGCACCTTTTTTTACACGTAAATTTATACAATCTTATAAATGTATGCAATTCAAAAATAAATATAATACCCAGCTTCAAGACAAGTTTGTTTTCCCCCCTTTTCCCTAGATGGTGTAATTATGTGCCTTCTAATGAATCAGTCTTAATGTAATCAACACATTCTGCCCAGAGAATTTCTTACCCTGCATTTTTGATGTTCCATTTCTCCCCCGTCTCTTTGAATTACATACACTGCACATTCATTTTAGCATGAGCTCTATCAATGAGGCAAGACAAGCCAGACACTGGGCATCTTCTCCATGACTGCTTCCAGTTTATGACAAAATGTTCTCAAAAGTTTTGTGCAGATGAAGGATGGCAGTCTGCAGGGGTTGATTTTAAGCCTGTTTAAAGCATGGGGCATAAACACGATTGCTGAGAGATTGACATAATGAATTATGGGAAATATATAGTTTTTTTACCTGGCATACATTGTCAGTAGTGCTAAAGTGGTTGATCTTTGTCTTTTTTACCTGTCTATCTGCTGTCCTTTCTTCCTCACTCTCCAGCTCTTTTTTGAAGTTTCAGGTAGTAGAGCGGACTTATATACTGGTTGTTTGACAATGAGGTAAAAACACATAATTAGTGACTTGTGATAATAAGTGGCTTGGGAACTACGTATGTAAGTGACAGGAATCAACACCTAAATTAACTCCTATGAGCTCCATGTGTTATTTGTATAAATAGACCTTTTTGAGTGTCAGACATTTGGTAGTGGAGGATTTACACTCGTATTAGTCAGTAAAGCACTGGTTTACCACTGGACTTTAAAATATCAAATATCAGCCAATATCAGGTAGTGGAACTTACCTTACTATCAGTCACACAACTTTCATATCTGTCCAGGCTTAACAAAAAGCCCTTGCACTTAAAGTCCTCAATATTTTGGCTATTTGTGGCTTCGAAGTTCAAGGTAGGCAGGATGGCTTTTAAGTTTGAACACAGTTGCAAAGGTGCTAAAAAAAAAAGAAAACAAGAAACGTGCCATGTTTCTCACTCGACAGATGCAGAGCTTGGCATGAAGTCTCTGGGCTTGGCAGTGACCATTCAGCCACATTATAAAGGACTGAGTAGCTTTAGTGGGTGCTAATGCCAAGATTTCTCCAAACAAGAGTTACCCTGCTCCCCTTTGCAGTTCTATGAGACAAGCATGATCATTTTGTCTTAAACTGCTTACATATTATATTGTTTATGCTTCGCTTCACAGCTGGAACGAAGGAAAGTGAGAGAGATATTTCTGAATAATAGGGCCAAGTGATATGGGCACCAGAGTTGCCATATTTCCTTGCCATATTTCCAAGTGAGGGTATTAGGGAGATTATCTGAGCTATTTTTTTTCTTTTGAACACTTGGTAATGATAATAATGAGGAGCCACATAAACCAGCAAGGTGAAGTTTCAAGTTCTGTTTAAGCGACATGCATTTTATATGTTGAATGTCGAATTAAAAAAACGTGGCATCAGCATCAGCTTTTTTTCATGGGTTAATTGACACAATTTTTTTTTTGCTGTCGACCACAAGACAAGGAAAAACAAGCTTAAATGCTAATGATCCTAAATGCTAATGATCCACGTTGATTGATTTCCTTTGCTGGCGATCAATAAAGTCTATCCATGCAATGACTCCAAGCAACACCTTAGCTACCTCTTTGCTCCTGGCACCATGCGCATGAAGCATACCACATGCTTTCATACCCTCTCTAGTGTGACAGTGGCTCGTTCAACCAGGTGACTCACAAGCTAGTGAGGTCACGGCTTCTATTTCTGACCACCGCGGCGACGAGTAGCAGGTGTGTGCCATGACAGCGACTGATACACTCAAGGCGCAGGGGAGCAGCCTGAGTCTTCAGGAAGCAAAGAGGACAGGAAGGGAAGAGGAAGAGCTCTCTGTCACCACCTCCGAACCAAAGGAACCCTCATCAGGCTTTTATCGGTGCCCCTGTGATTTTAGAAGATCGGTAAGAGAATCGTTACTCAAAAGCCGTATCAAAGACACACAGGTCAAAGCTGTCAAATACAGTGTCTGAACAGAACAATGGAATATCAACAGCTTAGGAGGAACTTAACTCAAAAGACTTTATGCTCATGTTCATACTAGAATCGTTCCCGTAAAAAAAAGAAAGAAATCTCAGAAATTGTCACTTTACGGGTTAAGGAAAAACATTACTAAATACAATAAACATCTGTTAGTTTGCGTAAAAAAAAAAATTCTACATTACTGTTGGATCATTTTGAGAAATAGTCAAGGTATGAAGCTTTTGCTGGCCGATTCTCCGATTAAACACATTAGACTTATAATATTATCGGGGCTTGTGATTAGGACATTGCCCGTGGGACGTGAAAGTTGCAGGTTCTAGTTCGAGTCTCATCCCAGGCACCACTGAGGTAGCCTTGAGCAAGATACCGTCCCCCTAAAATTCTCCCCGGGCACTGTTGGTAGCTGCCCACTGCTCCACGTGTGCACGTGTGATGGGTTAAATGCAGAGGTCACATTTCCTTGTGATGCTTGAGTGTGTTCACAATGACAAATTGTCACCCTTTACTTCACTATATAACAGACAATTCTGTCACTTTAAGGTACCCATTGCAGACAAAGGTGCTGAACGTGTATAATCTCTATAGTGAGCACTGCTAATACAACAAGATGCTCTGGAGCAGCCGCACATGACCTTTAGTTTCCCCTTGACCAATGCCAGCTGTCGACTAGAATGGTATAAAACACCTCCCTCCCACCCACAAACATTTGACCATGGAGCAGTGGGACTGTCTTCTCTGGAGTAGTAGATCTCCAGTATCTTTGGGATGAGTTTGAGTGGCTTTGTTATCCAAAAGTAATCATCAACATCTGTATCTGACCTCACTAATGCTCTTGTGGCTTGTGTGCAATCAGATGCTCACAGTAATGTTCCAACATCTAGAGTACAGCCTTCCCAGAAGACCGAAGATCTGTTACGGCTGCTAAGGGAGGACAAACTCACCTATTAAAACTGTTTATTTTAGAACATTGGATGCTCTACACATGCTGACCACATTATTAGAAATACCAATTTTGTACGTCCATCTTGCTGGTGCTTGGAAAGAGACTATAGACCAGGGGTGTCTAGCACAGTTTGGTGATTTCCCTGCTCTAAAAAACCTGATTCAGCTTACTTGCTAAGTGCCAGGTTTAGTGAGTGTGTTTGAGAAGGGGAAATACTACGTAGTGCTGGACACCGGTCCTCCAGGACCAGAGTTTGACACCCCTGCTGTAGACCATCCTTATCCTTTGACTGATATCATCCATACATAATGTAAAGGTTCTTCACCAAAATCATACTCACACCTCTCATTTACAAAAATGGTTCTCCGAAGAATGGAAAGGATCCTTAGGGAACTGAAAATTGGTTCTTCTCTGGCATTGCGCAATGGATGTCTTGCACCTTAGGTGTACCTAATGATGTAGCTGGTAACTGTATAAGCAGCATGCATTTGTTATGCACATGCTTAATGTCTACAAGTTCCAGAACAGTCAGTATCAGTATGGAAACAGACACGTTTGCTCAATTGTTATAATCATCACCTACTGTCTGAAGGGTAAAAGCTGACAGTTATTTAAGGGTATTTTACCCACAGTTCCACATAGAGCACTATGACTTGACTCCAGGCTCCTGTATTGAGGTGTTCACCCTTCAGTATGCACCAGTATAGTAGAATATATGAAGGATTTAAAGCTATTGATGTTTTTTAAACGTTTTCTATAGTCAGTAATAACCTGGTAAAAAAAAAAAAAAAAACGTACAATACACAGTGAACATCTGACAGATAGTAAGAATAATAATAATCATTTAATTTGCTTAAAAAACGACTGAAAATAATGAGCAGTTTGTAGAGCAAGCAACAGTCACTGAAGATGTAATCTCCCTCAGTAGCGAGCAATGCGGATTCTGGAGGCGCAGTTATGCTGTCATTATGCTTTCATGAGCTCAGGCTCTAATAAATCTGGCTGATTTATTTTTCTTTTAGGCACCTAAGTGTGGAGAAATGAAATAGTGAAAGGCGAGTTGTTTGCTCTGCCGCTTATTGGCCTTCTGATGTGCGTTACGTGGTAAATAACATCGGGCTGAATTCAAATGCCCCTGCAGGAACGAGCTGGGCAGCTATCAGGCAGTCAGTGGAGAAGCTGGCACTGGGCAGCCTCTGTATGTGTGTACGTGTATGTGTGTAGAGATGTGTGTATGTGTGTGCGCACCCACAGCCACAAAAGGACTCCTTCAAATAAGGAGCTTAGACAACGTGAGAGCTCCATCTAGGTTGTTCTTTGTGGTACTGCGGAAGCTTCTCATGATGCATTTGCAAACAGGCACAGGCTGCAGGGGGCTTTTCAGCAAAAAAACGACTTAAGTTAAAAAAGCTGAAGACCCTATCTGCAGGTAAAGGGCCACTGGGACCCTTTTTTTAAAGGTTTTGCTGCAGTATTTGTCATTTTTTTCTGATCATCATATGCCTTTGGACATTGGATTAAAACAAAAATGCCATTTTTAATTTTTTTACGGTTTATTCTACCATTTACTTTTGCTGGCCGTGGTCTCGAAATGAATAAGCATATTTTATTATACACATTCATACAGCAGGCCCAGAATATATATTCGGATTACAGTAATTTAACATAGAACCATTTATGAAGAATTTCTCAGAAAGTCAGGCAGAGAAATAGCAAACTGCTGCAAGTACAACTGACAAGTGAGACGTGAAATATTCAGCGTCTGTGAGACTGCAGTAAAGTTCAGAGCCACAGATGGACTGAAATCGGGAACATATTTCACTGCCTCTCTTCTGTGATTGCGTGTGTGTGTGTGTGTGTGTGTGTGTGTGTCCTACCATGAGTGGTATGAAAATGAATTTGGGAATGGGGAGTTAGCTGGCCACAATAAGAGATCTGCAGATCTAATAGCCGAAATGTAAAAGGCAGCAAGCTATGAAACAGGATATTTCTCATTCGTCGTCCGAGGCAAAATCATTTCGGTGTCTACTTTTTGGAGTAAATCCTAGTAAAAAGGGGTAAAAGCACATGCTGTGCAGCAAAGGATTATGAATAACATGAGCTTGCACAAATAATTTTCCTAACTGAACATGACTTCAGTTACAAAATCATGCTTTGTCATGCATATTTGGATTAATATATATTTAAAGCAATGCGCTAGGGGTGGGCCGATATGCCAAAAAAAACCTTATCGCAATATTTTGTGAAATTTTCGCGATATGTGATATGTCACGATATGCATTAAGATGGAACAATGGAAAAAGCCAATGGTGCCATTTTTTTAAAAAACAGAACAAAAATCTAAGCATAAGTACAAATCATTTTCATTCAGTGTTTTTCACACCGCGATACAGTATGAAAATTATCGTTTTTAAAGTACATTAAGATATGCTCAGAAAAGCATATTGTGACCACAGTTTATCACAATAACAATAAATATCATTATATTGCCCAGCTCTAGAACACGCTGACATGTTTTAACCTAATCTCTACTTCCCTAGACAATAATTTTGATATTTTTCTCTGTATTTAGGAAAGAAGTCACTGACTCTAAGGGCACGTATAATAGAAACCAATGAGCAGTTGCTTCCACATGATTCGCCATTGCCCTCTGTTAGTGTTAGTGTTAGTGAGAGTGTAATTCAATTCAAAGGGTTTTCCATGCTTTTACCGAGCACAGGGCATCCAAGCCACGTTTGTTTTGCATGTCGTGTCTTTGACAAAGCTAAACCAGCACTTGCTCTTAATCCCCAGCACTCCATATCCACATCGCTGAAGGAGATTAGTGGAGCAGGTTAGTGTAGATTATAAAAGTCAGTCAGAACAGGCTTGTGTTAGCTCGCTACTGATGATGAGTGATTTCTCCAAGAGCTCAGGCTAGCAGCTCTCGTTAAAAACTGTATGTTTGATAGGCGGGGATGTGAAGTCAAGCAGACAGGCCTTTGTCAAGAGAAGATGTGCAGCTTAGATGGAAGCTGAGAAAAGAGAGACAGAGAGAGAGAGAAAGAGAGAGAGAGAGAGAGAGAGAGAGAGAATGGCAAGCCACAGAAGTGGAGGCTCATTTCATGCAAGGTTACACACATCAGTCAGTCTGTGGCCACAGCACCGGCTCTCCCCAGATTACACACGCAACACGGCCTACAGTCGCAGGAAGGGCTTTTTGGAAGAATGTCTTTAAAGAAATGTCTAGGGAGAGTAGAAGTATCTGTGTTTGGCCTCTAATGTGCAGGCTTGAAAACTAGTGGCTTTGTCATTGACAGCCCTTTACACTTTTGTACTCTTTCCGCATGGTGTGCTGTTACAGTGCAGCCACAGGGCTGCACAATATACCGATTGCCATTTCATATTTAATGTAAAATACTTAATATTTTGGAAAGATTTTTTTATTTTATTAGAATTTAAGCTGTTAATCTGCAACAAATACATCTATTAGCGGAAATGCCACTGAATTTGTTCGGATTGGTCTAAAATGACGACATTTCCATCTTGGATGGACATCTAGCAGCACCCATTAGAATTTTGTTGTTGAATTTTTGCGATTAGAAACCTAATTTTAGACAGATCAAAATATAACTAAAATGTTGGATCTGGATATATAGATGAAGATCATTTTATTGCCTTCCTGCCATAAACTGCCATCACAATATTTCACAATAATTTTGCTCAAAATGACAAATTAAGAACTGTTAAATTTTTTGAAAAAATAAATATCGAATACACTGTCCTAAATGTATTTAGTAACCTATTTTGTTATTTTTGTTATAGTACAAATACAATAAATACTACTTCCAAGCAATTTCCGACCATATGTATTGCTTCTTTCATTATGAACATTTCATGCCGTGTTAGGAGCAGCTGCTGTGATTTAAAGAAAATGGAGATTAATTTTTTTTTTGACAGTGAGGATATTCAAAATACATTTAGATATCTTAATAAGGCATATGAATCAGACTCTAAAGTTGTCATTTTTACTAGAGTCACATGTTTTTGTTATTATGTGCTTGTATTTTTTTTCCCTATAATGGCTTAATTCCATTGCTGCTCCCGTAATCTGCCAAGCTCAAGTGTAGTGTAACACTGTACGTATCACTCATACACCTGTCCACTACTGAGGAGACTGCTTCAATCATGCCTCAGAAAGGTTTTGCCCTGATTTTCCACTTGCTGACAGTTTTTGGAAATCGCAGACAAAATCCCCCAGATCAGAGACGTTCGGCGTTTGCTTGAGGCCTGCAAATCGGCTCTCGATCACTACTGACGTCAATGTCAATTTTTTTGGGAAGAAAAAATACCTACAGGGTATCACATTATTCCCCTGTGCCACGTCTCGTGTATATTTTTGTGACATATGTAGTTTGGAGACCAGATAGACTCGTCTGAGATTCTTCCTGGTGAAATTTCTTGTAACGTTTGACCCCCTGTGCGACTTATTTTCTTTGATCTTTCATTTTGAATCAGGCCAAAAAAATCTTTCTTTCAGACTTGAGGCTTGAGTGCTATGTGACAGACCAATTTTCTAGCTCTGCATGATTAGATTTCATTATTATTGTTAAATCCCCCAATTAAAATTAGTCAGTATTGGATAATGTAGGACACAGTTAAAATTGAAACCCCTGCAATTTTAAAACTGGACTCTTTTACAATGTGACGGATATAAAAATGCTTTGTTCAGCCAGAAAATACACATAATAAAGTAACTGTATTCTGGATAAAAAATGTAATGTGGTCTAAATCCAATGACTTAATGTCTGAATATGTATTTATATCAATACATGTATTCTCTTCCATCCCAACCCTTAACATATCACGTTCACATTATGTAGCAGAGGGATCAAAATATGATATTTAGTTCATATCGTGCGGCCGTAGTCCACACCATTTTACTGTGGTGAATAGAACCCAGACATTGAGCATGGGTTGATGAATTATTTATCAGCAAACTTGTAAATCAGAGCTCATGTATCAGATTCGCCATGAATGCTCTAGATTTATGTCCTCTCTCTCAAAACACCCCCCACCCCCCACCCCCACCCCCCCGCCAGATTTCCTTGTCCAATCCCCTTCTGCCAAAGCTAAACGAAAACTGGACAGCAGTGGCTGGAGACCATCTTGCCAATATTGTTGTAGAAGCACGTTCACTGATGCACTGATTGTTTTTCCGGCTATCTGGCCTAAATCCCCCAGCACAGCCTCCTACCCCTACCAGCACCCTCCACCCCTCTCGCCCCCAACCGCCACCCATTTGGACCATCAGTTACTCGCAGCAGGCGTTTTGAACTGAACCGAAAACGACAGCCAGCAGGAAGAGGGAGTGGGCGGACAGTTCCAGTTTCCAAAAAAAAAGAGAGAGAATCCTCCCACCTCTTGCCTTAACCCCTCTGAGAAAGAAAGAAGGAAAAAAAGAGAAACGCAGAGTGCTTTTGAATATGTCTACCACTCACAGCAAGTGTGAATCTTAAGGGTAACAACAGACGGTTAGAATGGCACCCAAAAAGAAGAGTGATACTGGAAGTGGTTTGCTTTTCCTTTAGCGCTTCAGCTGAGTCTGTGATACACACCAAGTACAAATGGAAGAGTTAAGCCCTGTTATTAAGGGGTCAACACAAATTCTAGGTGTTCTGCTATGATTCACCGGCTACTAAGTAATGGCGTATTCCTGTCGGGCTTAAGAGGTGACAAGCATGACCTGAAAATGAGGCTTGTTTCTTTTTCTTTTCTGGTCTTTTTTTGCCCCCCTTTAGAACAAAGGAACAGGCGCCAAACCTTCACCTGGAGAGATTTGTGACAAAGAAGGGGGTTAAATTGCTTCGGTGAAAGAGCGTGTGATATACGACAGAAAAGCCTGGAGAGGTTCTTTAAGGTGTTGATAAATCTCTGTCCTGTACAGCAGTGAAAAGAGACTCCTTTTAATCTGGGTTAGAGGCTCAAGCACCTACGTTTTCTGCCACACACCCCATCCCCACCCCACATGCTGACAGGCCATTGGATGTGGACGTATAGACTGGCCCACTCCATCCTGTACCCTGAAGACAGTATCGCAGGGCATTAAAAAAGATGTGGACTTTATCTTTAGGTCACTGGTAATAAAAATAGGAAAATCTGTCAGAATAATAATAATTGCATTAGAAATAATACATATTATAATACAAGAGAGTCAGAAGCATCTGCTAATTGACATTATATGTAGTTCTGAGTCTGACTTTTCTTATCATTAACACATCGGAACGATTTTGTATGGTTATCAACCATGCGACACAGATGCAGCAGACAGATTAGGGTGAAACACGCTAGAGTATTCCTTTAATTGAGCAGGTTTTATAGTGTTATATCATGTGCCCTTTATACAATATTGCACTGTGAGAGATTTATGACCAAAAAAAAGATGCAACCACATCTAGCATAGACTGCTTACGTAAAACAAGACCTTTTATAACAATAAAACATTTTGCTGCATTAATTAATTAACTGGGGACTCTTGCAGCTGTGTGGCTATACAGCTTCATACCAGCAGGTTTTTTTTTGTAATTGTGTGTTGATTAGTTTTTAATGCTGATTTATTTTTTATATGGTTTCATAGAAAGAGGATTTAATCAGGATTTCTCAGAATGGCCGTGCTATTCTAAAAAGCCTGATGCTAGTCGTTTTTCCTTGAAGGCTTCCTTTCTGCCGGGTGACGAAAACTTGCAATATGTTCTGAAGTAAACCAGCCTTGTTCGTGCCCATTGGCAACGCAGATCATAATTGAACACTCGATTCAAATACTTTTCATCCCATTTTTTGTTTGTTTTTGTATACGAGATGGGCCACCCAAGGCTGGCACACCACACACCATAAACCAGTTTTAATTTGTAGTTGTAGTAGACAGAGAAGACAATGCACCATTATAGCTTTTGGGTTAATTAAAAAAAAAAAAACCTTAAAAATCTTAGGCATAGGCACCTATGTTAATATTTTAAAGCCATATATCTGAGCGGGGAGTTTCTTTCTGCTAGCAAAAACACAAGTAAACATAAAAGATGCAAACAAACAGGAAAGCAGTGAAAAGAGTGAAGATTTGTTTTGTTGTTGATGTTGTGTGAGCTGAATATAAAAACACAAGTTTGGGTCAAGATTTCTCCTTTATGCCTCCAGTCATTGCATGGATGTGTGTGAAGTTCCATAAGCAGCACCTGATTTTGTCTAATGAAGGACAGATTGAGCCCAAACCAGCAATATGATGGAACTACAAGTATGTGATGTGTTTTGTGGTGGCTGATCTGGTGCCTTTGCAACCCAAGACGACCAAGGACAAAGCAGTGTCAGAAATGTCTGACCAAATCTCTGAAAAGCTGCCGATAAGAGAATGACATAATGACACAACTCAATAAATGGTACAAGCATTAAGTTCTCAAGCTGTATGCCTATCGTCAGAAAATCTTTATTGCATAATCTAGAATAATCACCGAATTTGGCTGCAATTGTGTTTACAGTGTCTCGTACAGTGTGACATGCGATAATATTAAAAATGCTTTTGGAACAAATGTAACAAATGTGGAACCCTTTTAGGTGCTATGTCTTTAAAGGGTTCTTAACCATTTACAACTGATTTTCCATCATTGAGAGAAATAGTTTAAGTAGTTGGAGAACCAGTTATGCAATGCATTCACTAAAGAACCCTTAAAGAACCATTTTTAGGGTGTGAGACCACTAGTGACACATCAATAAGAAAATTGCATATAAATTTAGTTAGTTAATTAGATTAATAGTTAATAAGATTTCGTTTCTCTAATAAAAGTGGTACATAATATAGCATTGTTATGTATGTGCGAAGCTAAAAATAGAAAGGTA
>JBBPDA010000081.1:3782605-3799626 GCA_037974385.1 Arnoldichthys spilopterus | reverse complement strand
ATGATATCACATACACATCTATAAATATCAGTTTCATCTCATACTAGGAAATGCTTATTGCTTTAAATTTTGTTGTCATGTAATTGTTATTATTATTATTATTATTATTATTATTAGTATTATTATTATCATCATTATTATTATTATTGCTGCCATTCCATGTGCTAAAGTAGTTTAAGATGGCATTCATTTTTTTATTGGATAGATCATTTGTATGTTGTCATATTTCATGTGTTATGTTGTTTCCTTTCTTACCCAATCAATGTAAAGCCATTCCCATTGATTTCATCCGCCACTCCTTTAACTAAGCTGATGTGAAAATGTGTAAAGTTGCAATTTAACCCTAGATAACAGGACCATGACTCCATGAAAACAGAATTTTACCTGCTACATTTGTAAGAAAGGAAGCAAGATAACACTACTATTTTCTAGTTTTGGTTCTCCTGCAGTTGAAGAAACACTACGCAGCAACATAAACTTTAGTTTCTAAGCTTTTAAAGAGTTTCAAAGTTATCTTAGCAAAGCAGAATTTCTGCTTGGCTAATTGGATTGTTTTCTGGGTTCATGTTAATACAGAGTTGTATTAATATGCCCAAACAAGCCCTTAGTTATCAAGAGTTATTACTTTTATTTTACTGTAGTGTTTGAACAAAATGATGTAATAAAATAATGTATTAAGTATGCGCATATAAGTTTACACTCTGTTTGGAGTATGCACTTGATTTTGGGAGAAATTAAATGTAGCTGATGAGTTTTGCAAAATAAGATCACAATAAACATCTCTTCTACTTACAAATATGACATCGCATGATAGCCTAAACTCTGCCCTACTGAAAGAATTATTTTTTGTTTCAGTTGGCTATGTTGGTGGCCTTTCTAATTCCAATTTGTACTCAGATCGCATAGATCTATTAGTTCACATTTGTTGTCTCTATCTGAAGTGTGAACAAACCTGTTTCCTGAAAAGACCAGCATTCACACATACTAAACAATAGCATCACAGGAATGAACTACATGCCTTAAGAGCATCAAATTAGGCTGAATCCTGAATGGCTTCCTACCTTGACTTTGTGAGTGATACATTTGGATTCCACATTCAAGTGCACTCAAGTGCACTGCATGTTCAGTAGTGACATTTACTGAATCTCAAAGACTCTTTTTTATATATACAATGTATAACAATACAGTATATAATTTACTACTTGGGCACAGAAGCCTAAAGAGATTTTCATAACTTACATAGCGCACTATTTGGGGAGTGCACATAAACGAATCGGATATGTACCTATTTTAGGAAAGTACATGAAAGTGGCTCAGAATTCATTCATGTGCTCACACTTCTCCAAAAGCATCCAATCTAAATCATGTCCAGAAAAAATGAGATTCAACCTGGTAGTCTGAACATAGCCAATGAACAAATAATGAAAAGAAGTTAATACTAAATTAAAACATGCTTTTATTATTGATTGTGGTAACTGTGCCTTCTAAGGGTTAAAGCTGAAATGCCCAAAATTTCACTGTACACTTGCTGTCATCGTTGCCATATTCAGTGAATATTATACAGTAACCTGGTCAAACTGGATAAGTTCAACTGTCGTAAACGTGGAAATGTCATTGACTGGTGTGGCTACGGCTTGCAAATTGCTAAAACATGTCCGATCCACCTGGACTAGGACACATTTCTAAAAAGAAACTTGAGCAGAGTAATAAAACATTTCTGAAATTACATTTCATGGACTAGGTCAAGGGAAGAATTTGCCCCCCTGCTTTTTTTTATTAAAATTCCAGTAGCCTGACATGTTTGTCACTGCTTTGCATCGTGATAACCCACAATGAATTGTGGTAATGACGCATGCCATCTAGGTTCAAATCTTCCTTTTGGCCTTTAAAGGACAAGAACGGAATAATTTTCAGAAACAATACATCTTAAAAGTTCAGCACAGATGAGCTTGGTGGTTGTACAGTAATGTGCCATAACTGGGCTGGCTCAGGCAGATTGAAATGGCAAAAGCGAGGCTGCACTCCCCCCCCCAAGCACTTACTGCAATGAAACTATGACTGTGGCTCTAGGTGCCACAGTAAATTTAGACCAAGAACAAGAACATATTGAGCTGCTCAAATAAAACCATCCTTTTTTCCTGCTGCAGCTTAGGCTGCAACCTAACTGAAGCAGCCCGGAGCTTTTTTTTTTTTATATCATTTGGCAAGGTGCCATTACATAATGATAAGTCTGGGACCTAAGCGATATATTGGCCAATATTGAGATTTCATAGGTTTATTGAAATTTCTCCCAGTAAAGCATATCGTTTTTATTTATTAAAGCAGTACTTTCATTCATCATTAATTTCAATCAGGCCCTGCATGAGTCTAACATAACAATCAGTATTCCAGAAATTCTGGATAGAAGCTTTGAAGTGGCCCTTCTGTCCAGGTGTTGACCTTTATCAGGAGGTTGTGAGTTTGATCCCTGCTGATGCCACAGCCATCTGTAGCAGGGCGCTCAAAACAGCATAACTGCTCACTAAGGATGAACAGAAGGATTTGCATTTCCCTCATCACTTAACACAGTGCTGGCCAATGTGGGTGGCTTTTAGTTAGGCTATTGTTATTTCAGTTTGCATAAACTGATGAAAAACAAATAAATAAGAGCTAAATAACAAAAACCTGGAACATTTCTCTAGAAGCTCCACCCTAGCTGCACATTATTCATATTTATATACATTAATATTGGCCAGAATTATTACTTAAGAGTTTTCAAGTTCAAGTTCAGTTTATTGATCATATGTATGTTAATGTTGGATCAACAGTACAATGAAATGTGTTGGACAAAAAGAACCAGTAAACTCAGCAGAAGAACATGATAGATAAGAACGAATATCTATCTAGCCGGACGCTACAGTTCTTTTATTTTTAAAAGAACACGTCACTTTCTCCATTTTGTTACTGTAAATGCAATGTTCATATTAGTTGTGCCTTATGAAGTTATGTAGCGCAATCAACTGGAATTCTGAAACGGGAAAGCATTTCTCAAGGACAGAGAGTTGTGGCCAGCTGTGTCCATGCACCACACCATATACCCTGTGTCTGTGTAAATTACTAAATATCTGCCAATTCAAACACTGTGTAATGATGAAATTCCACAAAAAATTGACTTAACCCATCTTGAGCTTCTCAGAAATGTTCAGCTCGTGGAAGAAAGTGTTTTGAAAACATGTGCCCATATGCTATAGGGTGAGGTGAAAGAAAGCGGCTGCTTGGAGTAATTATTATTTTTAAAAGAACACGCCACTTGTGCAGAGGGAATGACTCAGGGTCCCATTTTAATCTTGCATTCTTAACTTCAAGCAGAAGATCTTCTGATCACATCTAGCTATAGATGAGGGAGCGGCTGATGAAAAAGCTCTCGGCTGACTTCTTGATCCCGAGCTGCGGCAAAAAGGGTCCTGGCGGCCCTCACGTAGGTGCCCCGTCCTGCCTTTTTTCATGGCAAGTGCACAGGGAGTTTGCTTTTAATTAAAAAGTGTTTGAGGAGGACTCAAGCTTTCATTATGCAATTAGAGCATGAGAGGGAGGGCCTGATAGGTGGAAGTGAAGTAGAGGAGCCAAGCCAGCAACCTTGACTCTGATGACCAGATTAAGTTTCACTCATGGAGAGTAAACGCACATGTAAACGCACTTCATGATGGATTCATACTGTACCTCTGCACTAGGCAGCTAGCTACATGAGCAGAATATTAGCCTAACATAATATGCAGCCTGTGGCAAAATTTATGGTCAAAATTATGGCACATTTTAAAATTGTTCAGTTTGAGATTTCCCAACTTTTTATTTATACAGTACCGTGTAAAAGGCTTAAGCACCTGTGTTAATAGTTAAAGACATTTATCATCCGAACAGTGAGTTTCTCTTTGCTAAAAACAGCACAAGTGAACATTTAGAATAAATGCAGATACACAGTAAACGCAGTGAAAAGATTGAAGATTTGTTTCGTTTGTCAAAAGTAGTTGATGTTGGTTATAATACTGGTTAGAATAACAGGTTTGGGTCAAGATTTCTTCTCCATTCCTCCAGTCATTGCATAGATGTGTGTAAAGTTGCATTGATTTGAACCAGCGATGTGAAGGAAACTAAGTAACACTGTGCACTCTGGAAATGGTCAAGAAACAACAAATTAACACATAAAACCACTGTTTGCTGTATTACTGCTATTCGTATCTATTGTAATATTAGTGTTTTTGGGGGAAAAAACCAAAAAAAACACTTACTGACAAATACAAATATTCTCAGCTGCCCAAAACTCTTGCACAGTATTGTATATGTGCATACCTTATGGGTTACTTTTACACATAGGTTTATAAGCCTGTTTGGGTAATCAAGTCTGACCAGCTAGATTAAAATTCAGCAGAACAGCAGAGTAGCATGTGAAGTGTAATGCAAGGAAATGTAGTAGTTTTACTGCATTTTACTTCTAAATATGTGTGTTCAATTTAAATTTTTTCCCCCTATTGGTGTGTATGGTTGTGGGTGGGCAGCTGAATGCGCAAGTTTTGGCATCGCTGGTTTTGTTAAAGGGGTGTTCAAATCTCTGCATATGGCTGTGTGTGTGTGTGTGTATGCGTGTGTGGAAATGTACTGTGTGTATGTTACTTCTAACATGTGTGTGAGTGTGTGAGTAGGTGAGTGTGTCTGTGTAAAAGTGCATTAGTAAGTGTGTGGGTGTGTGGGGGGATGTCCTAACTGCTTTCCTTTGTTGGCAGTGCACGGCGTGTGGGAGGAGTGGTCTCCTTGGAGTTTGTGCTCTTTCACCTGTGGACGGGGTCACCGCACCCGCACTCGCATGTGTACCCCGCCACAGCACGGCGGCAGAGCCTGCGATGGCCCAGAAACGCAGAGCAAACTCTGCAACATCGCCCTCTGCCCAGGTAAGTTCTGCCCAAACCCGTTTTAACCACCCTTAACTATTTGAGTAGCTTATATGCCAACACGTTGTGAATAAAAAACAGAGAGGAAAATCCAGAGTAATTAAAATAAGTGACCATCAATTGGCCTCGGTTAATTTCTATAATGCTGAGTATTACTCACTTTCACTTACTGTTAGCAAATTAGCATTTGAGTAGGAACGAGTTAGACTATTTTAATATAGGTTTTTAATATGTAAATTAGATTTTTATATGTCTGCCATATTCTACAAAACTTAAATAAATGTAGTTTTTTTAAGCCAATGCACCAGTGAGACTTCAGGATATCAATAAAATATCCTGCAGTTCTACAGTGCAAGCTCACTGTGCATTTGTACATGTTTTTTTGTGGGTTTTTTTCACATTTGCTTCAAGGACGCTGTCCTTGAACAGCTGGAAAAAGTCATGAATACAAGTGGTAATGTTGGGCAAGTTACCTAGGTTTGTGAGATGTTACATCATCAGCCAGCACATTCTCTGATACCAAGTGGACACAGTAGGCCAAATGTATATGCCGATAGACTACCACCTGGCCTGAAAGGCATAATTAAAGTGCTATGAAGACATTTTTTTCAGACATGCCTAAAATGTATAACCATAACCACATTATTGCTATTAAAAACATATGTTATCATATTATATTATCATATAATCATACCCCATGATAAACGGTTCTGTAATAACATTGCTATTGCATTTGTATATTACTGCACAGCAGTCGGGAAGCAATAGCAAACAGCAATGTTTCTAACTGGTTTCTATTATCTTGGAGAGGTCAGTGTCAGTTTGCATCGTCATTTGTCATACACACATAAAAAAATATCTTAAATACATATGATTAATTGAAAATTTGCCAGTTGCTGATGACCACCCAAGCACAAACAACTCGTGTAACTTATGTATTATTTTACAAGCTATCAAACCCTAAGGGATGGGAAAATCATAATTACAATTTGTTATCTTTTTTATGCAAAAACACCTGCGTACACCTTTGTGTTTTCGTAGATTTTCTAAGTGAAAATAAGTTAAATCCTTAAAAACTGTAAATTTTTGAAAAGGTTTTTGTGCACAATTTCAATTTAATTGCTGAATTTAACATATTTATTAAAATAAATAGATACATTACTTTTACAAATGTTACATTTATTTATTTCAACATTTTATATTCAGCTAAAAATACATTGTACATTAAAGCAAAGTGTGTGGTTCTCTGTAGAGGAGGTGAATATATTTTTATTAGAAAGGGCACAAAAATGACCAGAGCAGCCCAAACATTTGCATATGACTATACATGTGCAGGGATTGACCGGTGATATTATATACATTTTTAAAATTTTTTTTTTGTTCTTGCTTTTAGAATAATTGTCCGTTAACCTGGTACATTGTTGCAACTTGGAAACTCAAGAGTGCATCACTTGATGAGGACCTTCCAAACAAATTCTTCCCTCCTGCCTGTCCCGTTTACTCACGTACCACCCCTCCTCCCTTTTACTGTCTGCCCGACTGGTGAACCGCTCTCATCCAAATCCAATCCCGCCGCACTCTTCCGAGCTCCTTGGCCTCTCTCGCTTGTCTGCTAACCGTAATCAATTCTGCTGTAAATTGAAGACCACTCCACTCATTTTGGATGTGGTGGAAAGCCGCCGTCCTCCGAGAATGATTTGGTGGAATTAGGGTCGACATGGGCACCCCTCAACGTTTGATCTATCCTCCACCCCTCTTAAACCCCTTAAAGAATCAAAGCCCATCTCCCATTGAGGTGCCACTCGGGAGTCAGCAACAGCATTATATTCAGCTGCCTCTGGCTTCGACATTACAGGATCAATTACCGAACGCTTTATTGGGAAAGGCGGGGGAGGGGCATACGCAGGCTGCAAGTTTTAACAGCCTGTGTGCACAGCCCACGTTTAAAGAACAGAGCTGGCGTTACGGAGTCTGGGCTGAAGTGAAAATCACTTAGCAGCAATTGCCCATGAATGGTAAGCAGATTAGTGATGATGAGTTTCCTCGCACTGCAAATGTTTGGCTTCGCCGGGGTAACTGACAGATTGCGCTCCGTCCGATCGCAGACTGCTTTGTTTGTCTCCTTAAAAGCCTCGGCCCATTCAGTAGGAAAAAAAAAGAGAAAGTGCCAGGCAATTAGCAGCTCTTTCTCCCAGCAGCGTCTTTTTTCTCTGGAACGTCGCCTCATCCAGTGCATGTTTCTGTTGCCAAACACCGGTTAGAATATGTTTGCGTCCAGGCACTTTCGAGTTGACCCTAGCGATTAAATCTGTGAATTGCAACCACTGCTGAAACGGTCATAGGCACCACACAGAGACTAAGTGGAAGAGAGACACGTGTTGCTCTCCCTTTCCCACATTTTAGGCCTTTAGTATAGCAGTAATGTCATTCACGTCAGCGTTTTTCTCTGTAATTGGTTAAAGCTGTTTGAGGGTCTTTCTCTACATTAACATTTCATTAACATTCAGTCTTTACCTTGTTAGTTCTTATGCTTGGTCACATTAACATCAATTGATTGTTTGATATTTAGCAAAAGACAAAATAATCTGCGGTTTTATCAGCGTGACAATACTTTAGCCTCCACTGAACGCCTTTGACTACGTCATCTTTACAAGGGTAGGGTTATATTCACCAGTCACAAATAAATAACTCTCAAAATGTAGATAATTTAACAAAAACAGAGTATGCTATAATTTCTCTAGGTTGACTGGAAAAGGCAGTGCTTATAATGTAAGTAAGAACACAATTATACATGAAATAGGTTGCAGTATATTGTTGTTGTGAGTGTGATTTTGTATCGAAATAGACTATTACACCATACTCCCTCTGGTTCTGCAGCCAGGTTTGAAAACCCAGACTATATATATATATATATATATATATATATATAGTCAATATCATGTTATATAGACAATGAATATAGTATAACAATGATTTATTCTACAGATTAATAAAATACATTATACAGTAATACATCACAGCCAATGGGGCCAAATGGTGTAGGCCCAAGGACGACCGACTATTGTCTTTTGTTCCTTCTCCCCACTCATTCCCCATTTCGTTGACTGCTGCAGTGGATGGTCAGTGGCAAGAGTGGAGTGCATGGAGTGACTGCTCAGTGACCTGTGCTAATGGGACGCAGCAGAGAAAGAGGCAGTGCTCGGCCGCCGCACACGGAGGTTCAGAATGCCGCGGTCACTGGGCCGAGAGCCGCGAGTGCCACAATCCAGAATGTACAGGTACAGCTACATACGAGTATCTTAACCCCAACTCCAGAGCTGCATTAATTCATTTTTGTCATGACCATTTTCTAATCACTCTTTAACTTTTAGAATTAAACAGGCTGTTTATTAAACAGGTTTTTATTACAGTGACTTTAAGAGTGATATTATATGTATGTGAATGTAAAATAAAAAATGTTTTATTTTATTTGTTTTTTCATTTGATTTTGGTTGTTTTTACTTTAGCATTTAACTTTCTTCCAAATTAAAATTAAAATTAAAATTAAATATTCATTCTTTTGGGGGGTAAAGTAAAAACTCCCCAAAATATTCAGAGACAACCCTATGTTTCATTGTCACCTGTTCACTGTGCATCTTTAACAAAAATGAAAAAGACTTTTTACATATCTGAAACATGTTTTGTCTTTTAGCCAGGCAAAGAAAATGTGTAAAAACAGTAATGGCAATATGTATGAGGTGTAAGATATTCAATCACATTGAACCCACAAAGGCCATTACAGTTCATTATACACATTATACAGCAGAGCAGACAGAGATATATCATTATATTATATCATTATATCATTAAACCATGTTAACTTAGCTATAGCATTCATAGGTTCTTAATAGAAGTTTAAAAAAGCTTCTTTTTTACTCTTTTACTTGATATTGATGGTAATAGCCTGCTATCTGCAAGTAATTGCAGATTATGCCAAATGACAAGTATGCAGTAGCGAGAATGTGCTCATTGGTTAATGTGTGTAGCAAGCCAGCGAGACCCTGTTAATCAGTGCATTACCTGAGGGAGATTTTTTATTTACACTGAGGAAAAGCTTTTCGGACTCATTCTAATGGTTTCTCATATTCTTGTTCACAATAGTTCTCTCTGCTGTGTGGTTCCAATAAATGTTCCATTACAGTCTTTCACCCACCATTTGTGACGTATTTTCTTAGTAAACAAAGCATTTGCAGGCCTTCCTGCACTGTGGTCTCTTTTCTATCTGTGCCAAACTCAAGTGTGTTAATAGTAGTCAGATAACAAGGTAGACATTTGTGTTACAGCCTTTCAGATTCATGCTCTGGATCACACTGACTTCAAATTCAACAAAAACTGCAATGTAATTTCTGACAGGCAGCTATAATGTGTTTTTTCTTGTTAAAATGCTTATAATTCTGTTTATGCATATAAAACCCTTTTGTATATGACCAAATTAGTTTTTAAATGTATTAAATTCAGAATATTTTATATAATGTCATCATTGCATATTAAAACGTCCTAATCACATTTTTATCCATAACATTGTGAGAATATTCCATTTATGTTTCAGTTTATCAACCAAAATTGAGAAACAACATGAATGTTTTACTCAAATGTGAAAGCGTCTTATTTCATCCCCTGTGGGTTTGGCAAGTGACTCTGAGAGTCAAAATGCTTAAAGTCAACTCTATGTGCGATGCTGTTTTTTTTTTTTTTTTATTGTTGGCTTGAGGGTCATTTTGACAGATGTGTGTGTAATGTTGTCCAATGACATTCTGGTAGCAACAGTTCAAAAAGATATGGTTGCACTTCACGTGACTTAGAGGAAGCACATGCTAGCCTTCATCCTCCCAGCAATGGTGGTACTGTGTAAGAGGGGGAGTCCTAGCTAGCGGGTAGACTTGGACATGACTGAAATGGGAAGAAAAAGAGGACGCTTTCATTTCTCATATCCCTCATTGTCAAGCCCTCTGATGTTGCCTTGGTTGAAATTCAGTGTAGCGAAAACCAAGAGTTGTGTGCTACGATTCAGATAGGTTTAGTTTTTCACAGGAAGAAGAGATAATGTCATTTTGCCACAAGATGTCTGTAATGTTTGCCACATTGGATAAGAAATTGTGGTATAAATGGTAAATATAGGAGTGACTGCTCGATTTTCAAAATATTCCATACACAATACTACTCAAGTCAGAAACATGTCCAGACATTTAATATAATTATATACTCTAATCATCTACCTAGTAGTCCTACATAAATGCAGTGTCATTATAATTTGTTAAAGAATTTACAGCCAAAAATCAGCATAACCACTGAACACTGCAAAACATTTTTTTTATTTTATTCTTTAATGTTCAAAGCTTGGTTTGAGCTACAAATCCAAAAATGCAATGAAAACAAAAATCTGTGTTATGTTAATTTACATAAACTTTTATTAAACTCACAAAAGTACAACAAAAGATTTTTAATAGTTTTACTGAGCCACCTTTCTAAATATACAAATATTTTGCATTTGACAGTTAAAATAAGACTAAAGGTGAACAGAACATTGAAGTGAAGAGTCCACATTAAGCAAGCTAATTGGTAGCAGATGAGGTTATGGTAAACATGCTTAACTTGTGGGTTGCAGTTATCAAATTCTAAATTTGTGCATGTTCACAAAATACAATGGTTTGTATCAAAATCAAAACAAAACATATTTTCTTTGCACTCATCACTTATTTTTGTTTGAGTTGCATTTTAGAAAAACATCTTTTCTGAAAAGGGGGTTTGTACTTACTTTATAAGAACAAGTGGCTTCAATACTACAAAAGAAAAAACTGAAAATCATTTTTTCGCAGGATACTATGGAATTTTTGCAAACCAGTAAATTCATACAGGATTAATATCTGGGGTTATATTTGTAGCTCCTTTCATAGAAAGTAAAAACTTGAAAACAAGTAGTAATTATAACCGGCATGGTAGAATCGGACTAGATTAAATCCACTAATAAACATAGGCAATAGTTGCTTTAGAAAAAAAACGTGTTACATTCCATTACACCGTTTATTTCATTTTCTGATAAAGACTAACACACAAGATTTAGAAATGTCTAGAAAAATACTCCACTTAGAATGCAAGATGAGTTTCTGAGAGAACTCATAACTCAGGGTCATGGTCATAAAATATTTAACAGAGGAGGCCTTTTTATCCATACATGTATCTGTCAATTGATTTATCAATCTGTGTATTTATTTATCTCTAAAAATGTGGGGATAATGTGAGTTAAGTTGTACTTTCTATTTTTCTTTTATCCCAGACAGTGTTAGCCTTTAAACCATCTTTGGGCTGGCTATTACACTCAAAAAAGTAAATAATTATTTAAATCTTTAGTACATATAGTACTATATATACACATATAGTAAATAACAGCTCTGTTTCTCTGCAATAAGTTTCACTGAGGTGTGTGAAGTGCAGTTTACACAGTTTATAGCAGGATATCTGCTGGCCGCTTGACCAAAAACTGACCCTAGACCAATGCTATTGTAATCCATAATATTAAGTAAACTTTAGAACTGAACTAAATGTCCAAACACTATTACAGACTTTATAAAATGGCCATGGTATGGGGGATATGAAAAGTGTATGAAAAGGGAATAAAGCCTGGAACTAACTGGACTAACCCCAAGAGATATTAGCACAGTTTTGTTTTTAAAATGTTCCAGATTCAGAGTGACATCACATTGCATTTTGTGTAAAATAGGATACCGGCCTTCTTCAAAGCATTGTCATTTCCTGTTTTGTACCACAACGCAGGCCCTTACATTTAAACTTTTTAATTCATGTTTGTCCTTGGATGTGCAGCATGAGAAAGAAAGGTGAATGCTGGTCAACCTGGAGTAAATGGACCCCTTTCACATGCTTGTGGTGCCTTTCAGACGAAGGGGTGTATGATTTATAACGGTGCTGAGCAGCACCATCTGTTTTTTTTTTTTCAATGCAAGATTTTATGCTGTTCATTAAAACGCCATAAACCATGCCACTGCCTTTTTTAAACCTTTGCTATAAAATGTGTTTTAATATTGGCAAACTGAAAGAAAGTATTGTGCCCTCTTTTTACTTAGAATATATACGATGATTACAAGTATCATTATACGTGATTTTCATTCATTAAATCAAGCCAAAACAATCTATATGAACACCTCTACTGTATACCTGGGCCCTGTAAACATGACCACATCTAGATAAAAGGTCGGCAGCTACTCAAAAGCTCATTTGCACTACCAAAAAACCCCTAAAATCTTAGCAAGTGTAATTCTCTCATATCAAAGCAATGCTTTTTACTTTGTAAAAGATTACGTGCTTTAAAAGGCTGTATGAGTGTAAGATCATTGTTTTTTTAGGAACAGTTTACCTCACTTACCTTATTTTACCTTTTAATTTATTCGTGATTTATAATAGTTATGATAAATCTGGGCTTTTCTACTTGTTTCATTATTTAGCCTCATCTTACACAGTCTTATTTCAAAGAGTCCGAGGTATGCAATGGTGCCAAAATTGTATATAAGAAAAAATATATTGGAAACAAGGTGTAAATGTCTATATTGCACACATATATTTTTATATTAGGCAAACAAATGGGCCAGTTCAAAATAAATAAATAATAATATCTACTTGTCTACACCTTAAATACCTTAAAACTAATACAATGTGTATATATAGCATTTTATATCTGATATAAGCATCTAAAATTCTGTTTCAATGCACTTATAAGAAGATACAGGGACAAAATAAGTCTCTTTCTTTGATCTGTGCATAACATTTTAAGCATTTTCTTTCCCGTTTACCTAAAGTGAAGAACTAAATATGATTGGTTATTTAAATGAATCTTAAGGGCCCATATCCTACAGTTTGTCTTGATTTTTCCAAGAGTTGCACTTATGACATTTGCGTCAGTTTATATAAAAGTTTGTTATTTTCCAAGTTCTCTTAATTCTTTACATTTAAAGAGACTGTGTTTTACTGTGCCATTAATGCTGATATTTGTAACTGACCTCTGTCTTTTTGGCTTCTCTACATAATGCTTTGTTTAAAAGGTAGTCTTGACTAAAACACGTATAAATTGGCAGGGCTAAGCTCCTGCAGACTGAATAGATGGGGATGTGTAAATATTTCTGACATCACAAGAACAGTGATTTCATGGCAGCCTGTTTTTGCATCACTGTCTCTGTATGTGGCATGTATGAACCGTGCAGTGAATTGTGCATTTACAAACTCTAGCATTGTGAATCCTAAATTGAAAAGAATTATGTGGTTTTCCACAATATGGGACCTTTATGTAAATGTTGCTGACCCTATTGGTATTTGCCTAATTCAAATACTGCCATATCATTTTCATTAAAATTTTCAGAATTCCTCTTTTTTCTATTTTTTGTTAATAGCTTTTTGTCATGTAAATGCTAACTTTAACCAGTGCAAATGAGTTTCCTTGCTGACCATTGCTGTGTGTTGTCTCCTCCAGAAGGCCACACAAACAACGTTTAAGGTGGCATTTGTGCAAAGGTCAAACCACATCACTGAGATTGGATGGGATGAATGTTATGAAAGATGGCCAGACAGTGCAAAGACAAAAAGAATGAAATGATGCAGATGGCCACCTCAGCTAACCCAACCTTTACTGCAACCAGTTTAAAAATTTATTAATGTTTAGTCTGTTTATCAGCTTTAAATATTTTTATTTGTAGATGAACAATGGCTGACCTTTAAGGGGATATAATACCTTACTTTAATTCAACTACTCCCTCTAGAGCATCTGTCGATGCTGCTACTCTGACAAAAAGTGCTGCATTAAAGTGTGAATGAATTACGGCAACAAAAGCATTGCTACAAATACATAAACTAAAAGATGTAACCCATCTCATTCATGTGGAAATTATGGTGTGAAACACTATAGTACTGTTTTTCATTTATCATCATTATAAAGAAAACTAGTTAATGTAGCAGGGCAGTAATATACACTTTATAGACAAAAATATGTAGAAACCTGACCATCAAACCTGAATGAGCTTGATGGAATGCCCGTTTCAGAAACCCTTGGCCCCCATTGCGACCATAGCAGCTTCTGGGATGAATTTTTTAGATTTTTTACAAGTCTGTGAGTGGAAATTTGTGCCAATTCAGTTAAAAGAGCACTCGGTAGGTTAGACACTGACAGACTAGAAGATCTGGCTCACAATCAGTGTTCCAGTTCATCCCAAGTGTGTGCTCATTAGAGTTCCACAGCATTAAACTTGTCAAACCATGTACAGACCTTGAATTGTGTAATTGGAATTGTCGAAAACATATTTGTATGCTATAGCGTTAATGTTATCCTTCATTGCAACTATTCTCAAACCATGAAAAACTCAGATGCCAGATCATTATTCCTTCTCCACCAATCTGTACCATTGACATTCCATGCTAGGTAGTGTAGCATCCTGTGTTGAAGCGCTTGGAAAACTGGGGTGTTGAATATAATAATATAGTTTCTTAAGTCATAATGCACCATTCTGGATATGGATCATGATTATCTTCAGTCTACAACAGTACTGAACAACTGTTTCATAAAGACAGCAAATTTGTCATAAAAAGGGCAATTAGATCAATGTAGACCAATTATAGAAATCCTATTTATAGTCTTTAGGAACTGCATAATAACAAGCAGCTGACTGGATTTCATCTTATTATGTGAAGTTAAGTTTACCAGCGTTTTGATTTTTTTCCTGTTTCATCCCAAGTTTTTTTTTTTTTGTTAAATTTAATTAAAAACATAACTATACTATTGTTTTTCTTGCTCAATTCCAAACATGACTTCACTAATTCTCTTGTGGCTAAATATGATCAAGCACAGCAATGTTCTAACATCTAGTGTAAAGCCTTCCTAGAAGAGTACAGGCTGTTATCGCAGCAAAAAAGGGACAAGCTTACTTGTAGTAGCCACGAGTGTGGAAAAAAGTTGGATTAGGAGGCGCCTATAAACTTATGGACAAAGTGTGGTTTGGTTTTATAATCTAATTGGCTGGTTGTAAAATTTAATTGGCAGTTTCATCTGTAGTAAAATAATATGCATATTCTGTCACTTTTGGACATCTCTTAATTACCTTTGCAGGAGAAGCGTAAACAGTTGCATTTTCAAATTGTGTATAGAAGATGGAGATTTGTTTGCACCAATACATTGAACTCTCTTTTAATACACCAGTTTACTTGTGCTCTTTATAGAATGTTTAGCTGTTGTACTGCTAGGCAATTATAGTCTAATGTTTACAGACTACACTGATATTTGGAATATCTGTTTACTGTGATTATTATTAATAATAAATTCAACTTGATGTAGAACATTGGTGCATTTTAGCATATTGTGTTTTTGTCTCTGTTTAATAAAAGCAACAAATAACTCAAGGCCACAGACTGCAGTGATTTCACCACAGTTTAAGAAATCTTTTTACTACAAAAATCACTGTGTCGCATAGCTTTAAATGGCTTTTATTTATTCACACATTTTTGCCATATTGCCCACTCTTATTGAAAGGCTGTATTGTGTGGTGCAAGAACGAGTTAGATGTAACACTGTTGCCCTGTGAAAAACATTCTAACACTCTCCTTACTGTCTTCTGCGCTTCACAGCAAATGGTCAGTGGAACCCATGGGGCCCATGGAGCGGCTGCTCGAAGTCGTGCGATGGCGGCTGGCAGCGGCGAGTGCGAGTGTGCCAGGGGCTGGCTGTCACTGGGCAGCATTGCGAGGGCAATGGCGAGGAGGTCCGCAAATGCAGTGAGCAGCGTTGCCCAGGTAACTCTATGGATAATGGAGCCCCAGGAGTCAATTATGGGGAAATGGGCAAAGACCAGGCTGAATGAAAGTCTGGTGTGAAGATAATTATTTGCCTTTTTGGAGAGCCCTATGACTGTGTGCAGTGCATTATTATTTATTTAATAGTCCAGGGATCCGTATAGTCTGTGCAAGCATTTCTAGAATAGAGCCTCCACTTCTCTTTTGGTTGCTCTTGTTTTGTTTTTAATGGATAATTAATTTGTTAGCAAACTGTGCATGTTTTTTTTTTTTTAGAATGAATCTGTAGCTGTATGCCAGCCAACACACACAGCAGGAAACCAGCCATAACCCACTAGCAGTAGAAAGTGTTCTATAGACACTCATAATCCGAGTAAACCTACCCTCAGATATCACGGATCACTGGAGGATTTCACAGTAATTGAATCGATATTGGATAAAGTTTTGCATGTGGCCATCCCCTGAAACTAGCCCTCTGTCTTCTGATCTGCAGCTCCATATGAAATTTGCCCAGAGAACTATGCAGTTTCTATGCTGTGGAGGAGAACGCCATCCGGAGAACTGGCCTTTAATAGGTGTCCACCCAATGCCACTGGTAAGACAGATCATAGTATTTGACCTTTGAAGGTTAAATGCCCATTTAGTAGTTTGCCATGCCCTTAAATGTGTTGTTTACATAGTTACTGTTGCAAAGATGGACAAGCTTTACAGAAAATAAAACTATATTTTGTCTCATGTGCATGGCATTGGGTTGCCTCGAGCTATATCAATTGTTAAGTCAAAGTGAGACCTGGGAAGCACAAATTCTTTAGAAATTCCTAAAAAATTATTTTCTTTCCTAAAGCATGACATTTCACACGTGTACTAAATAAAGCAATAATTTATGTATTACTGTTTGTTACATTAATTGTATCATGGTTAATGGGAGGTAAAATACACAAAAAATACACAAATCTTCAATTAGGTCTAATTGCTTTGTGCCATTGGACGTCTAAACGACGAGAAGAACATTAAGATGCCTGTTGTTGTATATTGCAGTGGAGGAAATAGTTATTTGACCCCTCGCTGATTTTGTAAGTTTGTCCATTGACAAAGAAATGAAAAGTCTCAGAACAGTATCATTTTAATGGTACGTTTATTTTAACAGTGACAGATAGCAGGAAGGAAAGGAATTTTTTTAAAATAACTTTAAATAAAAGTTAGAAACTGATTTGCATTTCATTGAGTGAAATAAGTATTTGAACCCTCTAACAAAAAAAGATTTAATACTTAGTGGCA
>JBBPDA010000081.1:3766788-3782505 GCA_037974385.1 Arnoldichthys spilopterus | reverse complement strand
CAGGTGTCTTTAATGAGGGTGACTAATTGAGTAGGAGTGTCTAACCACTCTGTGGGAGCCAGAACTCTTAATGGTTGCTAGGGGTTCAAATACTTATTTTACTCAATAAAATGCAAATCAGTTTCTTTTTTTTATTTAAAGTTATTTTTTTAATGTTTCTTTTGATGTGCTATTTGTCACTGTTAAAATAAACCTACCACTAAAATGATACTGTTCTGAGACTTTCATTTCTTGTCATTGGACAAACTTACAAAATCAGTGAGGGGTCAAATAATTATTTGCTCCACTGTATATATTATTTAATAATATAGTATATTTTTTAAAAATCATAATATATTAATGTTCTGCACATTTATTCCTCCACTCTGGGTTCAATACTATTTAAACCTTAAATCACAGACATGTGGTATGATATGGCAGTTTTACAGTGAATCTTTCAATAAATACTCAATTCAACACCTAACACCCAACATCCAACGCAGGATTGGTTTAGCTTGTTTGTTTTTTGGCCAGTTGTTAAGAAAAAAGTTATGAATCCCTCAGTTTAAACCCTAATACATTGATCTATGCACTTAAGTCACAGCACAATGTTTTTAAGTAACTTTGTGCATTACTGCAAAATTCATTTGTTGTCAGTCTGCCATAGGGGTGCATATACATACTGAGTGTTTTACAAAGCCTTTGAAGACTTCTGTGGATCTGTGTTATCATAATTATTAATGTGGCATTCTATCTAAACATCTATTTAAAGTACACTACAGTTTCTTATTAGCTTGAATGAAATGTATGCCAGCATTCTGTGAAACCTTGTCCAACCTCACAAAAATGGTTAAGTTAGCATTGCTGGTAAAACTGTTGCAAAGGTTTTGGAATAATAATGCATCCAGTTAAAGATGAGACATGCACTTATAACCATGCTCACTGTAAGAACATAAAGTAGTTGTGCTCATTTCTGTTTGGGGTTCTTAACTTGCATAAAAGTAAGAAAGCCTGAAAGAATACCACTGTGTTTTTGTACACAAAAGCAAATGCCTATTCGTTAGATTTTGTTTTTTATTTCCGCTTCAACGAAACAATTCTAAAACGCAGGGGCTACAACGAATCAATTTGCATCTTGAATTGCAGTAGGTTTTAAACACTTTAGTCTGTCTAGAGATTCCCACTCATTTGCATGGCACTGAAGCCTTCAGCTTTTTGTCAACATCTCACCATCCGCACTCTGATGTGAAGAAAAGAACAACAGACAAGCAAAGGACAGAAGAGCAATTCTTATCCATGGGCCCCACTTGGCTTTTGGCTTTGACTCTGAGTCTAGCATGATCAGATTGTTTCTCTCCCTCACTCTCTCTCTCTCTCTCTCTGGACCTGTTGGTTTATCTGTAAGGGTCCTGCTGAGGATGCTCTTATAACTGAGCAGGACGAGGCCACTGTATTGTGCTCCGGTACTCCCCTTTGCAACCTCCCGCCGCTTTGTCGCTCCACAATATCTCTCTCTCAGTGCCTTTGTGTCCTTGAGAGAGCAGGTGCAGGGAGGAGAAAAGGAAGGTCTAGGCGGAGTGTGGCATGAGCTGCTGACTGGAGCCAGAGATAACAGCCAGCAGCCCAGGTGTGGCTAGCACAGAGCAAAGAGAAACAGATTACACCCAGAGCGTTTGTGTATGTGTGTTTATAAAATAAAATTCATATTATTTCTTATGATACTGCTACAACACTCATGCTGTTATCATGAGAGGTTGTAACATGACATGTATGTTATATATCGGAAATTTCACCTTAGAAATTGTTTTTGCTCAACATGGTCCTGCCAGAGCAATCATGCTAATTTCTACTAGAACATCTATGAGATTTTCTGTGTTTTGTTAGCAATAAGCTAACAAACCCCACATTCTTTTCCTTACACTGAGTTTATTAGTGCTCAATTTTATTAAACATAAACAACTGTATGTAAGATTTTTAAGCCCACTTGTTAATAGAATATTTTGTCAGCCCCTCAGTTTAAATAAAAATAGGGTTTTTACTTCTGTCAATACACTGGTCTTTGCAAACAACAAAATAGTCATAGCACAGTGGTTTAATGTGGCTTAATACTTTGTAGTAATGCATATTTTATTGCTCAGCTGGCAGTCTGGCAGTGTTTAAATGTGAGGCAATGACAGATGCATTTCTTTTTTGAATAACAATGTAGTATTAACAGGTGTAATGTTTAATCATATTTAATGTGTAGTAAATTATAAAATATTTCTCTTCTACTTCTTCTCTCTTTTACTAATCAATAAACATTTACAACCTGTACTTGCGGCAGAATTTCTCTGGTTGTTCAATGAGCTATTTGTGTAAATTAATTAAATTAAATGTGAAAACAGACGAATAAAGATATGTGTACGCCATGGGGGACTGAGGAGAGTTAAACCTTTAAGCGAGTGTGAGTGCGGCTCTGTACTGTCTTTAATATGTGCTTATGGTAGGCTAATACATGGCTTAGCAGAGACTTCCAAGGGTACCCCTTTTGATCCAGCATTGCACTGTGGAGCCCTTGCATGGGTGCAGTGGAGTTGGGTGGGAGCTGGAGGCGGAGTGCCTCTGCTGGAGTAAAGCAGTGGGTGGGCAGGGGCAGGCAGGTGTGATGATGGTTGAGTGGAAGGCAGGGAATAGGGTTCAGCTGAAAGCTAATGCAGTCTAAGAGAGGGGAACCAGTCCTTGTATATCAGTGAACTACACTCAGCATATAATATATATACTGCATAATGTGTTTTAGTATATAGTGTAGTAGTTTGAACAATATATTTTATGTGTTCTTAGCTGATAGTCACTACTATCTTTGTTCTGTAACAAGTATTTAAAAATATAACTAGTTAACATAGCATTTAATGAGCTTTAACTAACAGTAATACTTAATAAGTAATAATAATAAGTAAACTTAAGTAATAATTTTTATCCATTATTCCTCTATGCATTACTAGCTTACTATGGGTACTATAAGTAACTACGCTCATTTAGCAGTTGTTTTCTACTATGCTAGCACTTGCACTATGCTAACACTGTTGATTTATGGCTGTTAGCAGACATACAGCACACTTTTCTTAATGACAAAATCCATTTATTATTATGTTACCTATCTACTATCTCCTTGCCTTAAATCAAACATGAATGTTTGGCATTTTGCAATAAATGGGAATGAACAATTGCAACATGTTAACTAACGTCATGGAATTGTGCATGAATTGCCTCCAAAAACTTCAAATTTTACAATGAAAGATGTTCATTTTAAACTGCTTGCTCCCAACTAGCTGTGGTTTTTACCATTTAGTCTACTGATGGTACCATGAGCATTGTGTTTTTATGCTTACTTGTTAGCTGAAAACAGTGGAAAACAAGGCAGACTAGCTTCTTTTTAAAACTGGCCACAGCTGCGCACATCTGATCTCCATGGGGAGCTGGTTCTAGCAGTGGTCAACATAATGATTAAATGCCACCTCTCCATGTTCGGTTTTAGCTCTGCTGTTTGTTTATGTGTGTGTTTCTATATATATATATATATGGGATCACTGAAACTAAAATTCCCAACCATGATTACAGCAGGATTTTTGGCCCTGACTGCAGTCTCTATTATAGTCCATATTAGTCAATATTATATATTGCAGATAGGCACCAAGTTGCAACCTTTTCTCTGATGCCCAAAAAGAACTACTGTCGTTATGTCTTTATTTAAAGGAAGGGATATTTGTTGCATGCATTTGTTGCATGTCCTTGTTCAAGATATAAAAACAATGAGTGTATTGAAATGCAGTCACTTTGTAAAAGAACTAGATAGATCTAAATGCCACCTGCATAATGATGATACACCACCTTGTACACCTTGAAAATTTGGCCAAGAGAAAGAATAGGCACAAGAATGAATCCTTGTAGGACTCCATACAACATGACGGTTTTCAAACCCTGTCTTCGAAGTACATTTTCTGTCATCTGAGGATTGTTCCTGAGAGCCTGACCCAGTTTTCTAATCTTTCTAGCAGAATTTTATGATGAACAGTGTCAAAGGCTGCATTAAGGTCTAGTAGGAACAAGGGTTTTTACCCAATACTGTATTCAATCAAATAAGAACTTTGTGAACTGTTTCAGTAGTATGATGTTGAAAAGTCATCAAAGTAGCCATTTAATTACAAGTCATTTCTGATTTAATTTAAAAACACTCTCAATGACCTTGCCTATGAATGGTGAATTTGAAAACGGCAATCTTTAGTAATGCTGAAAACAAGGGAAACGAGTCATTCACAATTTGCGGAATCTTAGACGTGACACAGCTGAAAACACTTTTAAAAACAGACAGCAAAGACAGCAAGTAGCTAAAGATTGCACTATTTCTTTAAGATTTTTGCCATTGGTAGTAAGTAGAAAAATGAAATATGAAGGCTACAATTTTTAGATGTGTTGATATAAATGTTTTTGTTAATATAGATGAATTAAGTTGTATGAATATTTAAATACGGTAATAAATACAATACGATTTTAAGAAGCTTGGTGGTACAGAGGCTATTATGGCAGTACCTATCAAAATCTTGCTTAGCGCATTAACTTGAACATTTCAGACTGGAGCTTCTTTAAATGATCCTTTCTTTTTGCTGGGTATTTCGTCCTAAGACCAGTAAACATTTTAGACATTTTCTGTTTAGTACATCCCCTAGGCATTAGAGGTACACTCTATTGCATTAAATGTTCCTATGTGGATACACAGTGGCTAGCAGCTATGTATGGCCTTGATGTGAAAATGTTTGTGTATGAGCAGCTCCATGCTTGTGTCGATATCACACACCGCAGTGCTTGCTGTCATACTGTGGAGGTACTGCAGGAAAACCCCGCAGTATTGCTCAAGTCGCACCGGAGGGCGTTATGACCCTGTGCTGTTAAACAGACTTTGCGCATGTGATTCCATGGCAGCAGCAACAGCATCTGAATATGAAGCCCCCCCTCCTTCTCCTCACTTGGTTTTGCTCTTATAGAAAAATGTGTGGGCTGCCAGGTAAAACGAGAAAAAGGAAAAAGGGATTATATGATCAAGAACTAAATCTATCTCTCTCTGTCTGTCTTTCTCTGTTTCTCTCTATCCCTTCCTTTTCCTCACTGCACCACTCTTTTCTATATTCTCTTTCATTGCCTCTCTCCCTCCCCACTTCTGTCATTTCTCTCCCCGATCTCTCTCTCGCTCTCTTTCTCTCTCATCCTTTGCAGGCACCACTAGTCGACGCTGCTCACTGGATCACCGTGGAGTAGCCCACTGGGAGCAGCCCAGCTATGCTCGATGCATCGCAAATGAATACAGATACTTACAGCAATCAGTAGGTGCAAAGTCAGCTTCCTCTCATGCTGCCGCTATCTCACTCTCTCTCTGGCATACAGTAAACACCCCCTGCGTGCACACACACACAGACACACCATCTCTACAACCCCATACAGCTCGACTCCACTGCCCCAAAGCCACAACGTTGAAAGATTAACCACTACTGGTGGGAAAGCGAATTAGAGCATTAATACTGCAATTTTCCTAGCCAGCTAATGGACGATCCCCAGCTCTCATGCACCTGGAGCTGGTTTCTGCCTGGCACACCTTTCTAAATGTATTCTGCATAACTGTATGTGTGTGTTTGCACATTTTTTCCCTTTAATCATGATGTGCAGTCCCATAGCATTTAATACAATTCTAGCTAGTTCCTGCTAGCTGCTTTAACTTCTAGAACCTCCTTCTATTGCTGCATAACCAGGAATGTTAAGTCCCCCTATACTATTTTTATCATCACAAAGTCCTAGAAGCTAATGGCTTGTTATTGCTAGGCAGACTGATGTTTGTTTCTTTGTTTTCTACTTTTATCTTTTATTTTATTACTTTTATTAGCAGCTGCTTGTCATGAACTATGACATGTTTTTCTGAAAGTTCAAGAATCTAGTAGCTTAGTGTTCCTGGTTAGACCCACAAAATGAATTCACTGATTTCCCAGTAAAAACTAAAAAGAAACCGCTAACAATCCTTCTGCAGGACCACAGCAGTTTATTAGAATTGGATTAAACCCTGCAAACAATCCACCATGCTGACGTTAAGAAGCAACAGGTGCTAAGCACCAGAATGTTCTATTATCCTGACATTCCCATCTTAGCCACTTCAATCGCCTTGTCGCCTTTAACCTGAAACCATATTGTGAAAATCATGGTACAAGAGTGCTGGTCTAGTATAAATCTTCATAAATATGATATATGAGTCATCTGGGTCATTTGGATGCTGTAAGTTATCTAGACACCCATAGAAAATAATTTGTGGTTGGTCAAGATGTTACCAGCACAACAACATCAACATAATTTTTGTAAGTTGTTAGAATGTTAATTTGTATATTGCAGCATTCTATTATTAATGCAAAGATCAATTTTTATATTGTGTAGCTGTACAGCATTATTTCAACAATTGCTATTGCTTCTGTAAAAAAGTGTAGAATTTTACTGACTTGAACAAAGTTCAATTGAATTCATCTGAATTAAACTGAATCAAATTGCACTGTAAACCCTGGGGATGACTCAACAGTGTTATGAGATCCTTACAGGTCACCCAAAGTCAAAGTTCTCTTCCTCCACCCTGATGCAGGTCCAGGGACACCTGGCTAAGGGGCAGAGGAATCTTGCAGGTGACGGGATGTCCCAGGTAACCAAAGTCCTGCTGGACCTCACCCAGAGGCGTAACTTCTATGCTGGCGACCTTCTGTCCTCTGTGGAGATCTTACGAAATGTTACGGACACTTTTAAAAGGGCCAGCTATGAGCCATCATCTGACGATGTACAGGTAAGAGTCTTCTTTTTCTAGTGTTAATGGGATGTGTTCATTCACCCTTTTGGATATTTCTTTCTTTTTCTGGTTTGTGTTATATTATAAGATTACCTTGCTAACGTGTGTTCACCTTTAGACCTAAAACATTTTATTGCTTCACCACTTTTCAACCTGAATCATTTGTTGTATCCCTGCTCTTACTGAAAGAACAAAAAACATATAATAGAAGCCAATGAACAGATACTGAAGCAAGTGCCCTTTTAGCTTCTATTATAAGTGTGTAAGTAGAGGGAATTACTTTCAAATTATTGTCTAATTGGTCATATGCTACAAATTGGGTCAGCGGAGATTAGGTCAAAATAGTTAAGGGGTTAAAACAGTTAGCGTTAAAGGTACAGGATAATTTATCATGGTTATGTATAATTAGTGAGAAAATAGATAACTTGCTTATAACTTGTGCCAAAGCTGATAGCAATCTCCCCCTTCTCTCCTTCATGGAGAGCTTATGGGATTTTCAGCAGCATGCCCCTACTGATAAGAAAGCCCCACTCGTTTCTGTGTGTGTCCGCGCAATGAGATCATCTCAATCCGCCGAAACTGCTCCATTGTCATAGGGCTCCCAAGGCCTCTGCCACGATAAATAGGTTTTTCATGGATTGTGTTCGAGAGATAGCATGCATTTAGCATGCTTGTGTGTGTGTCTAGGATGTATGTGTTTGGAGCTTGGATGTGACTCATTCGCATTCCTCCCCCCTCCCATCCCATCCCTTCCTTTTCCTTCTCTTGCCTTCCCGTGTGTACATACACTTGCATTAGTGTCTAAGTGGACGCATTACCACCAGAGGGAGCATAAGCACTCGAGTAGAAAAACAAAAGGCGCCAGTGCCAAGGCACAGCCTCTTTCTCCTCCCTCCAACATAGAGCAGGCAGAACAGACAAAAGAAAAAGGCTCCCTTTTCCACGTCAGCTGCCTCCAGGCATGGGGAGTCAGAGTTAGCATCGCTAAGCACGTTTAAAACACACACCACATCCTCCATGCTTCCAAATTCGGCACGCTTGTCTGTATTTTAGGCGAGATCAACCAGTCCCTGAATTGGAAGCAGCGGGGGGTCTCCCAGGTGCATTTTGCCTCTGACGCCCTGACAGATTCTATCATCTCCCTGCAAATCACTGGTGTGGCTCTGCTCTGTAATTGCCCAAGATGGTATTTGTTTAGACTGCAGGAGAGATCCTTCATTATGAAGTGCTCTTTGTGTGCAATCGTGTGTATATGTGAATCTGCTCAAAGAGAACCTGCAGGAAATGGAACTTGGCATTAATATCAGCGGGAACAGGGCAGACTTGTTGCTGAATCTGTCCTGGATCAGCCCATCTATATGTGAGAATGGGTAATATGGCAAAAAGTAGAACATCAAGACATTTTTTAGATAAATGATATTTCGATATTTCATTTTTACGAGGTCTGTGAACAAACTGCAATGAACATAATGCGCCAACAGTAGTGCCACATTTATAAAACACTGTAAAAATAAAAAATAAAAAACTCTGAGAAGAATTGCTTTAATTAGGAACTGAAAACTATTTAAGAAGTGTAAGGAGGAAAAAATCAAACAATTGTTACAAATATGTTCACTATATGAATAAAAATATGATGAAATTTACACAATTATCCACTTACCCTAAGCAGGTTCCTCAGCCCAGACATTAGGCATCTAAATTTTTTTTTTTTTTTTTTTTTTTTTTTACAACTGGAGTTATGATGCTTATGCTGTTAAACACCAGAGGTCAATGGTCACCCAAAATGTATTGGTAAATACATCCTTAAAACTATTGTCAACCAACTAAAGTCATCTATCTCTTTATTAAGGTAATGCAGTATGGACTTAATGTTACTTACTGGCTGTAGCATTCAGCCACATGATAAAGATTATTTTTATAACTCACATATGTCAAACTTTGTCCTAAACCTCATGGACAAGTCTGTGCTATCTTAGTGAAGAGCTGAATGCAGTTTTGGGGATCTGTCTAAACAATTTGGGTGACTTTTGTATTATGTTGCTTTTTAGTAACATTAGACTTGAATCTCCAGTTCTAAGCTATAGAAGCAAATTTGCACCCCAAACATGTCTGGAGTGACTATGTGAGGTAAGTGAAAAATTGTATGAATTCGATTTTTCGCCATTTTTAATTTAACAACAGGATTTCAAAATGCACTAGCATCGAATCAGCTACGTCATTATACAGTGATTTTCTACAGTTGGCCTAAATCTTCCTTTTTGATGAAATACTCAAAAAAACTGTATTCTTATTAATCAAAATAATAATAGCACATTGTCATATTGCCCATGCTTGCCTATGTATCTTCTTTATTCTCTTACAAAGAGACTATGTGGTACCTTGTAGGTTATTAATGACAACACAAACCGCATCTGATGTTTTCATTAATGCTTAAATAGCACCAACCAGCGATGGACAGTTATACCTAAGGAGAAAATAGTTCCTATTGATTTTCCCCCTGCTTCTTTCAGACCTAATGACAAAGAATTTGCCATGTTTTTTCTACCCCCTATTTCCCCCAGAACTTCTTCCAGATCATCAGTAATCTGTTGGAGGAAGAGAACCGAGAGAAATGGGAGGACGCCCAACAGGTGAGCGATGTTATATTCCCCAGCCTTAAAAGAAAAATCTAGTCTTCTTAGCCTAATCTCTATCTGCAACACCTGTGGCATGTGGTCGTTTACCACAGACAATCATTCTAGTGTGTTTCTTAGTAAAAGAAGAGAAAACCCATTGCCCTGAGACTCATATATAATAGAAGCCAGTAGACAGATGCTGTGTCACCTCCCCATTGACTTCTGTTAAAAGTTTATATTACGAGTAAGTGGTATTTCTGTACTTTTTGCTTCTTTCCTGTGACCTTATACTACAGACAGGGCAGGAGGGGATCCTCTGGAGTATTCCTTTAACACATATATGCTTTATCCTATGCAGTAACCACTGTCTGTCTGTACGCACCATATCGATCGCTTGTCTTAACAACACATGCGTTTTCCATCACGCATGCTGTGAGCTTATCCACAAGCTTTGCTATTCTGCACGCCACGCCCAAATTGCTTCATTATAGTCAGATCTCAAAAGGGCATGCTGGCTGGTGTGTCTCCATGCACTCTGTACAAATGAATTGTGCAAGCAAAAAGCAGCTCAAGGCAAATCGATTGCCATCACCGGCGTTGCAACTGTAGGTAATAACCGGGTCAAAGAGGGAGCCTGTCTGGACAAGCAGCGCTGCATCACATTCCGCTCCCCTCTCAGATGCTGACCGCTCAGCCATGCTGATTTGGATTAGGTAGGCAGCTGCAGTGTCCACTACATCCACATGGTGGCAGCAGCAGTGGCAACACATGTCCAGTTGAGACGCTTTCTGCCTTTGATGACGCCATGTCTCTCTCTCCATGACACACAATCTTAAAGCAGCCGCAGGGATTTGAATACTGCCAAGCTCTATGTACATCAGAACAGGCCAAACAAAATCTCCAAGTGTATTATCATGGTATTTAAGCGAAATGTGTTTTTTCCCCCTACTTTTTTCCTCCCCCTTTGCTAATGCCTCTTAGACGTTACTTACAGCAGACAGCAGTCATGTTAGCTGCCAGTCAGACATAAGCAGCTTTACGCAAAAATATGATCTCGCCGGTACATTGAAAAGCCACGGTTTAACAGTGAATGGCTCCAATAGAGCTATGTGGCCTTTGGCTGGGAAAGGTTTCAGTCAAATTAGCCTTTCATCCGCATTTATAGTAAAAGGCGCCGCTGCAGGGCTTTTGTGCAAAAGTAAAATCTTTGTAAAATCCTGCCTGTGTAGTGTTACCAGGTCTGAGCGTGTGTTCGGCAGTTCTGCTCGCTGCAGAGTTGATATTTGAACTTCACATCATCCTCAAAAACACACAGGCCAGCCCTTTCCAATCAATTCCCGGCTCTGACCCTGTCACCAGGCCCACGCTAATCGCTAAAGGACATCTCGGGCCGTTGTCACCTCTGCCAGCGAATGATTGCCTTTAAAAGATCAACCTGGCAATATGTGGAAGCTGAAGTCCTATATATTTTCCTCCATGCAATTTACTCGCCTATCTCGTGTCCTTTTCTCAAATTGGTAGGGGAATAGCTTGAGGGTTAGCATCCCTTTTCTCTTCCAAGTAATTGAGTCAGTGTCAGTTTTGTCTGTGCAGTCAGCCTCACAGTCCTCTCTCTAGTGAAGGGGTTCTGTTGTCTCAAGAAAACAGCGCTCATCTGCTTCTCTTATTCAAAGAACAGCAATAAGAAAAGCAAGTTCATTAGTTCACTCTGCTTGTTCTGGTTATTAAGCGTCGGCTTCTCTTTGTGCATACACCGTGCAGTGGCTAAGCACAGAACAACTCCTATGTTTGCTCCCAAAACAATATGATGGCCCCTAAGGACCAGTAGAAGGCTTACTATTATTTTTAGCGTTACCTTTAAGCAAGTTGTAGAATAAGTGATACAACAATAAAGGCATGCCCCACTGATTATTTCACATGTTTTAGTCACATCCATTGCTAACAAGTATATAAAATCAAGTAGCTTGCCATGCTATCTCCATAGACAAACAATGGCAGTAGAATGAGTTATACCCAAGAGCTCAGTCTTTAAAAGTCCCACTGTCATAGGCTCCCACCTTTGCCACAATCATGCAATTTTTGCCCTTTTACTGTAGATCTGCCTTCAGTGAACTTCAGCTTCAGTGCCTAGGATCAGCTAAATCACAACACTGTACTGAAACACACAGCAAGTAAAAAATTCCCCTGCTCTGTTGCATCACCCACTACAGAGAAGCAACATCAGAACCAGAAATGTGAGACGCTTCATGAAATCGGTTTCTCTGACTGAGCAGCTGCTCACAAGCCTACGATCACCACGATGGGGTTCCATACTGTTCAGGTTTCCTGTATTTTCTTTATTGTTGGACTATACAAACATGGAGTGTCTACCCACCACCTCAAAGTCCCAGTGCTCGCCGTATTCTCTCCACCTCTTTAATGGCTGTCTGTCTCAGCCATTTCCCTCGCATCACCCTCCTGCCTGCACACATCACTAGCCTCGTTGCCATGGAGAAGGAGATGAGCCGATACTGATCAAGAGGGTCCGTAGACTGTCACTGGCCTGGTTGCAGGGGGACAAGCTGGCACACACTGTTCTCTGACCCTGGTGTGTGCCACAGCTCAGACCCAAGCATGGGTCCCACCAGCCAAGATATTAGATATTTTACTCAGTTGTGGTCCAACTCCACACTGTGGGTGTTAATTATCGAATTATCGTCTCTCGGTGTCTTTTTTCCTTAGCGAGTACCATGGGGTTCACTGAGCTTGTGTTTGAGTGAGAGGGTTCGTGAATGATGTGAGTGAATAAGCTTTGTTGTTGTTATGTTTTTTCTTTTGATAGCAGTGCTAATTTGCTGCCTGAAGGAAATGTTGGGCATGTCCTACAGCGGGTAAAGTTCTCGTGTTTACTTCGTGAACCACTTAGCCTTAAGTCATTAAGCATAATAGATTCATAAGATGAGATAGCAGACATTGCATCTATGACATATTCTTAGAGGCTGTTTTTTTAGCTATTTTCCAAAACATTTTCAACTATATAACTTGGCTTAGGGGTTACCTTCCTTTTTTACATGAGAGTCAGTAGCAGCTGCTTGTAGTTCTGTGTCAGGTGTAGTCAGAACATCATTTACATTATAGACAATATAATAATCTTAACTGATTATTTGAGTTAAAAATACAGGGTAAACAGATAATATATTCGACTCATGCTGTTTAACTGAAATATGTCTTATGAAAGTGGATAGAGATATCCCTCTTAATTGGATAATAACAGAACATTATGCCTAATATAGTACTATAATAGTATTTTAATCTACGGTAGATTGGTGGGTGGGTGAATGGATGTAGGAGCACGGAATGGGAAATTAAACTGATGCATGTAGAAATTCTACACTTTCCAAGTGTTCAACGCATTTATCATCAGCATAGTTGCCCCATTTTTAGAAAGATGTGTTTATGGATGTGTTTATAAGTAATAAGGGCAGTGGTGGCCTAGTGGTTAGGACCTTGCCCTTGTAAACAGAAGGTCGCAGCTTCAAGTCCCGATGTGGGTACCACTGATGTACCCTTGAGCAAGGTGCCGTCATGCTACACTGCTCCCTGGGCGCTTTTCATAGCTGTCAGCTGCTTCACATGTGGTTGGGTTAAATGCAGAGGTCACATTTCATTGTGGTGCACTTTGTGTGTGATTGTGTTCACAATGACAAAGAAGTCACTTTCACTTTGAAAAGAACAGTAAAGCTAAAATGTGATGTGATGATATGCAGAATAAAAGCACGACTGGACTGGAGGTGAGAAGAAGCCAAATCTGTGAGTGAATGCGTGATTCTTTGTCACTGTGAACACACCACAGCATACAACAAAATGTGACCTCTGTATTTAACCCATCCATGTGGGAGCAGTGGGCAGCTAACATAGGGGAGCAGTGCTTGACCTTAGTCTGGGGAACCTCAGTGGTACATGTACCAGTCTGAACTCCCTAACCGTTATACTACCACTGACCTATCTAATGTTTCATTTAAAATCCACAGGATTAAAAAAAAAGATATTTGTTGTTCCCAACGTATTGTCGTGGCTTTGTTTTTTTAAAAAAGATCATTTCTGATGACAGTAATATATAGTTAGAATGAAGCAAACACTTTGTAACATAACAGTATACTTTGAACCTTAACACATTTTAACACATTTTAATTTTAAACATAGATTAACATTAAAACAAGTTTTATCTCATTTGTTGACCAGTGGTGATCATGTAGGTATATTTTGACCTGTGGTGATTATGTAGGCCAGTTCTGAACAGTGCTGATGCTTGTTCATGCATGGCTTCAGGAAAAGCCAGTATCCCATTATGACTTTATGAAGAAGACCCTTTGCTCATTGCTTGGTAACCATGAGCAAAGGGTCCTTTATTCAAAATTTATCCTAAGGTCATCCCTAATGAGACAGAAGTAATTATTTAATTTAAAAAAAAAAAAACTTTTATTTGAGTAAAATCTGTCTATAACTGCTTCTAATCCTAACCAAAATACAGCTGTTAAAACAGCTTTCTGATTAGCGTTTAAACTGTAATTTGTGATTTATCAAAGTTTATAGAGCTATCCCTCTGTGCCAGTTTGCACCCTATCACCAAGAATCTTGGAGGCATTTCAGAGTGATGGCAGACTCAGATAGTGGGACCCCATCACCTGAAGCTCAATGATTGGATTAGCCAGACCAGCCTGGTATTGACTGAGGAGAGGACAGGTGCAGTGACAGGCCTTTGGCTGCAGTCGAGAGGGATTTGTGTGTGGGGGGTGCATGTGGTGGGTTGGCAGGGAGGGGGCTGGATGACCTAGGCATGAGTGCCTCTGCTGCATTTACTCTGACACTGATGGGCAGTCCCAAAGGATGGCCACGGTACCCTGCGCAATCACTCTTCAATATGGGCTTGTCTACTTGAAGGCTCAAAGTGACACGAAGGGAGTCGCAGCACACAGAGATTTGCTATGGGCACACAGAGATTTGCTATGGGCACACTACCCAGGAAAAAGATTTTGACTCCAAATACTTGTATGTGCATAGAACAACAGGGAACATAAGAAAGTATGGAAGCTTGTTTGTACAACGGAGAACACATAACACTGTGTGGATGTAATTTACAGGTTTTAGTCTTTAATGTAAAAGAGTGAACTTACTGTGAAGTATTTTGTGTATGAGTATTTTGAGTATTTTGAGTATATTGAATATTTTCAGTACTATCAGGGCCATTGAATATGCTCTGGAAATTATAGTTGTCTATAATGTCTTCCCCAACATAAAAGTACAATACTACAAAGCTTAATTTGGCCAACAGTATAATGAGCAAGGATATCATATCATAGTATTTTTTTATACCTTGAAGCTGCTGAAAGTGGTATGCTGTTGGTGAATGTTCTTTCGATAAGTCTTTAAGGCCTGTGCCTCTATCTAGCCTCTTAGGCTGATGCCATTGTTAAAGAAATTGTCCCAGTTACATGCTTTTGAGACAACATGCCAGTTTTCTGGGACAGAGAATATTTAATGCAGTAGTGGTCATTGCTAGCCCAAATTTCTAACAGAAATACAAGGGTTTTTTTATAACAGCAGTGACTTGCAGCTAGTGGTTTGTGAAGTTTGGCCTGGAAACTTTTCATATTAAATCTGTGTTGATAACTGCTTTGAATAAGTTCACCACTGGAGCTGCTACAAAAACCCTCCCTTATTCTCTGTCTCTTTCACTCTCTGCTTTTGTAGATCTACCCAGGATCAGTGGAGCTGATGCAGGTCATTGAGGAGTTTATTCACATCGTTGGCCTGGGCATGAAAGATTTCCACAATGCATACCTAATGACCGGGAATTTGGGTAAGGCCTGTGAGGAGCCTCCAGTCTCATGATTTCAACAGATTAGTAAACCTGTTGCAATTTGTTTCTTCCAATAAAATACAATACATGGCAACATTACACTGAACATGATCTATAGTACAGCTCTAGGAAAAACCCTGTTATTGGTACAAAATACATTTACATCCTCTGTAAATTCTTTATGCTTTAAAAATAACTTATTTACGCCTTTTACAGAAACAGGTCATTCAGTGAAAGGCCCTATAGGGTCCCAGAAGTGTTTTCTGGCATGGCTCTAAATAATGCTTTGTCATCTTTATGTCTAAAAGTGTATACATAAGTTACATACAGTGGAGGAAATAATTATTTGATCCCTCGCTGATGTTGTAAGTTTGTCCAATGACAAAGAAATGAAAAGTCTCAGAACAGTATAATTTTAATGGTAGGTTTATTTTAACAGT
>JBBPDA010000081.1:3745569-3756970 GCA_037974385.1 Arnoldichthys spilopterus | reverse complement strand
GATGGGTTAAATGCAGAGGTCACATTTCGTTGTGGTGCTTGAGTGTGTTCACAATGACAAAGAGTCACTTTCACATCCTTTCACATTTGGGTTCCCTTTGTTGAAACAACTCTATCTTCATTGTTTTTGGCACTCACTTTAACTGGTTCTCTGCTGTTAGCTAGACTGTAAGACTCTAAGAACTAGCCTGCTCATTGAAACAGAAAAAACATGGCGAACTAACTTGTAATAAACTTTATAAACTTCTGTCTTGATTAATTTTCAGTTGATTGATGTTTCTATGACCTTACCCTATTAAGCTTTAAATACAACTATAAAATTATGTGGAAAATGACCAAATCCACCCTCTTTGAAAAAGGGTTAAAGAAATAGTTCAGCCATACATTCTAATGTTCCAGTGGACGAAAACTAGAAGTCAACAGTTAGCATATCATTTGAATGATGCTCTTCATTGATGGTAGGCATTCATACAGTTTGCAGCATTAGGATTATTGATTATTGAAGTAACCATTTAAAAAAGTTTTTTACCTATATACCTTTTATACATATCACATTTATAAAATCTTATTTAAAGAGCTTGAGTGGCATTGAGCCTTCTATAAATCATTTGGAGATTTTTTTTTAAGAACCTGGGCTGAAAATGTTCACTTCACTGAAAACTTCAGTGTGGATGGGCAGGCTAAGCTACAATAGGCTGAACATTGGGATATATTTGGTGATTTTTGTGACATAAAAACGTTCAAAACAGCTTAGATTGTGTATTTGTGTTATTATTTTGAATTGAAGTAAATGCTACATTTTGAAACTTGTAAGAACATTTTATTGTTTGCAATAATGAATATTTTATACATATTTAACTATTTTTTAAAAAGAGAAGAAAATATGGTTTTCTATAAAATGGGCCATTAAATAATGTGATTTCTCATGGCATGCAGGCAGGAATACATTGCGGCTACAAATGAGGGCAGATTTTATTAGTTAAGGGTGACTAAGACAAAACAGGGTTCAGGGTTCTGAAGATAAAACTCCCTTGCCAAATCTACACTCTATTTAACTCAAGGGTCACATCACATACCGGACAAATATGCTTCCACAACATTAAAAACTGCATGCTAACCTGCTATATTTTTCACAAGACAGTTATTGTGAATAACCATCTCTGCAATGTGAAAGGTAAATGGCACATTTGATCTGCAGCGCAATGGCGCACAACTGTTTTATTGTTTGCATCCATGTGTGAAAGTGTCTTGAGTGCTCATACAATAGAGTATTGGAGAGGCTTCTGTGACAAATCATGACAAATCAATTGCAATTCCAACTGCGAAAGCTAGCCCACATGTACGTCCATACGTGTTAGCCGAAAGTGGATTAGTGCTTGGCAACTACGGTTGACTGGAGAGGCAGACAGAGGAGAGAAGCTGTCACTGGGGCTGAATTTATAAGCCCGCCGTTCTCAGCTAAAATCATTCTGTCCCAAGAGCTATGCCAAAAGCGCCATAAGAAGATGTCTCGCCACCAGGCAATTCGTCATCGGTTGCCTGCACTCAGTTAGGATTTTGTAGTGCTAACACATAACAATGCTGGCTTCTGTGGCTGATTAGGTCTTGTGCAGAGCTGAGCTTAATGCCACCTTTTTCTTTGAGCATCACACCATTTTATTTTCGCAGGTTTGCAAGAACATTGCACTTGATGTGAGAGTTTGACTTACGGATTTAGATCTAAGGGGTGTTCAAGTTGGTTTCTTAATAAAAACTTTATTGAAAACTATGCTTCTGTGCATACTAGTAATAAAAGCTGTCTGTAGAGTTTATCTTTATGTAATTGTTTTTTATTGTTCAGTCCCTGCAGAAAAATGTGTAATTAGCATTGTTAACTGCTTCTACAAAAATTATATACAATTGACCTGTCCAGGGCCATAAATGTATTCTAAGCTTTACAGAAACTCCTATTCAAACTAAAGAAAAATTGTATTGCACACTTAATGGTAGGTCAGGTTCACTTTTTTGTGATGTAATCATTTAAGTATGGTGGCATGTTTAGCATGGTTATGTCATGATAGTGGTTGTATGACTACTGATTTTTTTCACATGTTCTATAAGCTGTGTTTTGAGTGGTTTTCCACAGAGTTGGTTTTATCTGATGTCTCATGCTGGTTGGTGTTCAAGAACAGCCAGCTTACCAGAGTTCTTGCAAAAGATTGTTTTATTCGAGAAAAAGAGCATAGTTACGCAAATACAGGCATATAATGACAAATTAAAACAGGTGTTAGTCAGAAAAGGGAAGAGATGTTTCCCCAAATTGTAGAAGGACACAAAGGTATAAGTGAGCAGCACAAAGAGACAACCACAAGGGACAAAAACCAAGATCTAAATCTTATAGCTCCAACTCACAGCTCCAACACCATTGCTAAGTTTTTTGATGACATGGTAGCGCGTGGCCTCATTTTTAATAATGATGAGTCAGCCCACATAAAAGAGGTGAAAAACCTGGCAAAATTGTGCTAGGACAAAAGCCTCTATCTGAACTTCATCAAAACTATGAGCTGATAGTGGACTACAGAAGGAAGCAACAAGGCTCTTCCCCTCCCCTACTATCAACGGTGCTCCTGTGGAGAAGGCCACTGTAAATACCTTGGTGTTAAGATCTCCGTGGACCTCACCTGGCACACACACGTTCAGGCTCAGGTTACTAAGGCCAGGCAGTGGCTTTACCATCTGAGGCAGCTAAAAAGATTTAGGGTCTCCCCAATGATACTAAAAATCTTCTACACAGCTGCTTATGAGAGCATCCTAACCATGAGTATCACAACTTGGTTTGGGAACTGCTCAGCTGAAGACCGTAAAGCCCTACAGAGAGTGATCAAAGCTGCAGAACGCCGCTGCAGCTCTGATCTGCCCTTCCTGTAGGACATTTACACCAGGTGGTGCAGAATCAGAGCTGTCAAAATCATTAGAGACTCCTCCCACCCCAGTGACTGTCTGTTCCACCTACTGAACACAGGCAAACAGTTCTGTAGCTTTATGACCAGAACAGAGAGACTCAGGAGGGGTTTTTATCCTCAGGTCATAAGGCTCCTCAATCAGGACATGCCACACATCCATTAGGACTCACCTGGACAATACCTCACTTGCACTACAGCCTGCAACCTGGTATAGGCAACTGCTACACAGTATACTCACTACTGGCATATTTGCCCATTGTCAGTTACACTTGTCACTTTGCACTTACACTTTTACATACGTTTGTACTAGCCTTTATACAGATTCATTTTAGTGTGTATATATTGCTTGTATGTATATATTGTTTATTACTAGATATTCCTATACACTCTTATCGTTTTGTTTTTTTTTGTCTTGTAACTAGATGCCATTGCACAGACATTGGGTCGTTAAGGGATACATTTCACTACACATGGTACTAGTGTAACTGTGTATGTGACAAATAAAAATTTTGAAATCTTGAAATCTTAAATCTTGAAATATACTTGTCTAGATAAGAACCAGTTGAGACCCGTTTGTTACACCATTTGAATTAGGAAGGTGCTGGAAGTTCTTGGTGCCACTGCATCTGCATGATAGTGAAGACTGCTTACCTGAACTTAACAAGCTTAGATTAGCTGCAACATAGTACAGCTTTGCAGCATAACATTTTACCAGAATCTGTGTGCTATGTAGTGAATATAATCTCCATGTCCTAACTCATTATGTTGAATAGGATTTTTTTTACTAGAGTTTTGTAAAATCAACTTTTCAACAGTTGCTTCTAATTAACACATCTGTGGGTAGGTCAACTGTATAAAGCACATCTGTCTGCAGTGATGCAACCATAATATCCTATGCACACAACGCAGTGTGTTTCAGTTGTTTGGTCTTGCTCAAGCATGTTCTGTATTTTGCCTGTTTAAGGAACCCTTTATTATCCCTAGTTTTCAACAAAATAGACTGAAGACTTGGCCTTAACCTACTAAACATTTACTATTAACAAAGATACCGTTCACAGATGTTGCATACTTTATGCAGGTCTTATCTTTTCCATTCAGGTTGCCTCAGAGAGACACAAAGGTCTCTCATTATGCAGTTCAACTACATGACCTTACAGGTTTGACTGTTTGGAATGGCAGTGTGTGCACAGACCAACCTGCTAAGAGTGGTTAAAAATAGAAGATGTTAACTTTCATAACACTGTGGTCTTGTTTTTTTCCCCCTCAGTGGCCAGTATCCAGAGGCTCCCTGCCGTGTCCGTGATGACCGATATTAACTTTCCCATGAAGGGACGGAAGGGCATGGTGGACTGGGCCAGAAACTCTGAGGACAAAGTAGTCATTCCTAAAGGCATTTTCCTCCCCCAAACTGCAGGTATGGACCGAGAAATACAGCATTATTTGAGTGTCTTTTTGTTGTTGTTTTTTTTCCCCTGTGGTGATATGTCATTTGTAATTCATTTGACAGTGTCCTTAGTTGCAATTGGACCCATTTAGATAAGCCAGAAATGTTATTTTAGCTTCCCTTACACAATATGAGGTACATTTACATAATTGATCGTATATTGCCAAAGAAGAAGAACATGCAATCCATACACTTAAAATTATAACACATACATTTACTAGCTACTTTATTAGGCATGCATCTTGGTTTACAGATGAGACTGTAGCTTTTGCTTTTTCATTTCCAGTTTGCATTATTACTCCTCTAGCTCTTCAAGAGTGCTTCAGTGGTCAGTTTCTGACTGAATATGTTTTAGTGGTGAAATATTTTCAGAATTGTCCAACAATGGTTGCTTTTCTTAACTCTGTACCTTCATAGTTAACATTCGTCATAGGATCTAGTGAAGCTGTAAGGCATATTGTTCATCATGGAGCGTTTTGCTCTTTGCCCTATTTTATAAATCAGCCACAATATACATATTTACACAGGTTATACCAAAATACTAGCTAAATAAAGAAATTAGTCAAATTTACATGCAATAAGTAATTAGTACACTAAGCAATGTAATTCTTTGACACATATTGTTAATCAGATTTAAAAAACTTCCTGGAGGAAATTGTTGGACGACCAAGTAGGCGAGACAACTTAGAGAACTTCACAGCTTTTTAAAAAAAAATATATACACAAATATTCAAAGGTCATGATGTCTAAAATGCAAATTCCATTTATCCTTCAAAACCAGCAATTAACTTACATATGTCTTCTGAGTTAGTGGTAAACCCTAAAAAAAAGTATTTTTAGGTACTGCTGTGTACAGTGAACTGGTTGTACATTTCCACTGTGAATATATGTTTTAAAAATTCTGACAATTCTGACTTGAGAAGTTTGTGTTTTATGTCAATGATTTTGTTGAACATCTTAACAATGTAATTGTTAATTAAATTTGCTTCAAACATGACTCAGATGTTGCAGTCAGAAGGGTTTTTACCTATTTTATCAAATGAGTGATTGTTATTTGGTTGACCTGCAGTGAATGCACTTTAATTAAAATAGATATTCTGCACTTTAAACTCATAAACTGTTTCAGTATACAATAAATTATTAGACTGTAGAGCAGGGGAGAAACTTCACTTAATGCATAAAAAAGAATAATGCATTATAATAATGACATTTAGAGTTATGTTCAGCATTCTGAGGGTGTGTGATGAGTCATAGGGCTGACCTGTGCATCACTCATATGTCCTTTCTTTGATTGATGGCATGTCTAGTTGCTGGTCTTTTTTCATGCTCTTGAAAGGGTACATTATTTAATATTCAGACAATAAAGCCTTCACTTCCTTCCCTTTTAAACAATGCCACAGCACCTGGGTTCAGTGCCCAGTCATTCCATTAATTGGGGTGATCACTCTTATCTGAAGTATATCAAAGGAGGAGTAATGGCAAATTGATTTAACAAATAACTCATTTCGGTTGCAGCTGGCCCAGGCAGAGCAGCTACTCTTAATGGCAAAAGTGGAAGGTTTTTTTGTACTTTTCATACTCGTCACATCACTCAAATTTTGTCCATAGGCATGGTGAAGTGCTACATTTGTGTTGAAATATTCCTGTCTTATTTGTCCCACCTGCTTTAATGTCAAGACACACAAAATGGCACACATGTAAAAGATGGGTTTTCTTTTAGTAAAGTAGAGTACAGTTCATCATCAAAGTCACAGCAAATGTGGTATGCACTGAAAGTTTAAAATACATAACTTTCTCCACTTGTTTCAATAAGAAATAATTACATTAGCATTTATTGCATTAAGCAGGCTCTCAATACTGCTTTGTTGTCTACTGAGTAAATATACTGCAAATATGTTTAAAAAACAATACTCTTGAGCTAAAAAACAAAAATTTATATATACCTGAGGCATAGACACAATAATGCACAGTACAGAGTGCAAATATTTGGCAACTCTTTAATGAAGGGCAGCATCCTATAACAAAAACCTACATAAACATTTATAAATACTTATTCCAACAACAGTCAGACCAGAACCTTCATAAGCATTTCCCTCATTCACTTTAGAAAGTGTTATGACAAGGGACAATTGTTGGAATACGCCTTAGTAAAAGTCTGTAGGTTTATGTCTATAGATGTATGTCAGTTGTCACGAAACCCTTATGCAGGTGTTGCTTAGCCTTTTGAATAGCACCTTTCATTGACGTTTTACAAGCCATAGATGAAGGCTAAATGTACACTAGGTCCAGATAGAGAAGCTGGTCTATTTGTGACTTTTTAGGAACGCATCAGCCTTTTAAATGTGGCACAGGCATCTACTAGAGTTGAGTGAAGGGAATGATGCAATGTAGTGACATGGGTAAAGGCTGATGACAGGTCATGCTGCTGCAGTCTGGATCCGTTGCAAGGGCCTGATGCACAGAGTTGCAGTAGTCAAGCCTAAAGATAACAAAGAACTGAACAAGAACCTGATAATAGAGTGAAGATGTTGTAGAGAAAAAAACCTGCATTATCAGATCAAGTTTGCAACATGAGCCTAGAACAAGTGGTCCTCCACAACCACACCAAGGCAAAAAATAACCATTAATATTAATAATTTAACAAGCTACTTGTTATTACTAACAATAACTATTCTAGTACACCACTGGGTTCACTTTATGAGACAGAGAACTTACAGCTTTCTAGCTTTCATTCATCCTTAGCCACATTAGCATTTCTTGGGTGAAATGCTTCTTTAATGCACTACTGGCAGAAAAGTTTGGAAGGATAAGCCAGCAAGATACTGTGGGCATCAGCCAAGAGATGATTTATGCAAGGTTTTTCGGGAACCCCCTTTAATATGTATTTAGCAAACAGTTTTTTTTCCTGGTTCAGAGGTTAATCGGTTTCTCAAAGCAAACACAACAAAAAAGTAATCTTGTTAAATTATTTTAGGATTAAAATATCCCACCATGGTGAGAGCAAGGCACTAAGAGATTCCTGACTGTGAATACTTAAGGAGCCTAATTTCTGTCTGACCGCAACTCGAAAACTCTTGCAAGATGAAAGCTAATCTGTGGCGGAAATTATCAACTTATCTTCCCTTGCAGAGTGAAGCAGTAAAAAAAGAATTTGTTTTGAGCAGGTGTGTCTCAAATGATGTTCTTGTTGGTTGTATAGTTATATAATCAAGTAATATGTTTTGTTTTGTCAGATATGGATGGGTCTCCCGTATTCATTCTTGGGACAGTCCTTTACAAGACACTGGGACTTATGCTGCCTGCTCCAAGGTAAGATGCTTAAGAGATTTGATCTAATTAACAGTGACTAGACGTATAATCCACCCACAAATCTGTACTTTCCCAGCAGGTGCTGCAAATTTACATCACTCTTACTTGACTTCATTGATAGTGAGGCAACATACAGTTACACTTTCTGTTTTTGCAGTAATATTGACATAGTACAGCAAGTAAAATGGGGAAAATGTCATTCTATTACAGTAATAACAGCCATGCTACAATAGCTGTAACATTACCTTAATTGGCTACTTAGGTTAAAGTAGCTGAAACCACAAAACTTTATGCCTAAAGGCCTCATACTCAAGTCAAGTCAGTTTTATTTCTATAGTGCTTTTTACAACAGACATTGGCACAAAACAACTTTACAGAATCTGGCTCTGTGCCCCTAATGAGCAAGCCAATGGTGACAGGGGCAAGGAAAAACTCCCTAAGCTGTAGGAAGAAACCTTGGGAGGGGCCAAGACCCAGAAGGGGAACCCATCCTCTTCTGGTCAATACCGGACAGCAATAATAATAATAATAATAATAATAATAATAATAATAATAATAATAATAATAATAATACTCTAGAAAGGTGATTACACAACAAAAAGACTACTCAGTTTATCATGAGTGTGACCTTTCACATTTACATAAAATACTTACCATAGCACCTACATGCCTTTTTTGACAAAGAAATTAATAATAATAATAATAATAATAATACTCTTTTGCTAATGATTATTGTATTTTATTGATTAATAATTTTTGTTATATGTTTTAATGGCCATACATTGGAAGTGGAAAATATGTGATACATACATCAATCATTCATATTTCACATAAACCCTGAACTGCCAGTAGCAAAATAAAAAAATAATAATTAAAAAAAAATTCATGAAAGTAAACAAGTTAAAGAAGGAAATCTTTGTAGTGTGCAGTATGATCTGGTTTTGAAAAGAACATATTTTATCAAAATACAAGATCAGTGAGAACATGCTTACAGGGTAATACAGAATAAAAAGTGACATTTATAAAAACTGTGACTTGTGCTTTGCTTGATTATTTCACCAGTAGTCAAATTATGTAAATGTTGATATAACTTAAATGTCTGTACTATTACTCACATATAATGTAGTTTAGGATTGAATTATCATAATTTCTGATGTATTAATAAGGATGGATATATGTTATGTTATATTGCAACCAAGCCCTATCACTAATTACCAGCTCTGCAGTGCTTTCGTCTGACACAGTTAGATATCTGCATGTGTTACCGTAAGCACTAATGTCATTGCATCATATTTTACAGTAAATGTAAATGTCATTGTGTATTGCTTCGTGGCACCCATCCAGATAATGAATTATGGCCTGCTTTAAGTTCCCACAGCTTTTTTTGAGAGAGGTGTCAGGTGAAGGTTGCCTGAAGATAAATAAGATTTATTTTCCTTATCAGGTTATGATCAGAAAAACAATATGCAGTCATTAGGTTTAAACAAAACTTATCCACTCAACATATTAATGGGTCTTAAGCTCCAAATGTGTAATAGAACCAAAGTTCTTCTGTGGTTCGCGGTGAAGCTGCTCAAGAGCAGCCTGATAAATTATTTACACATTAACTAAATGGATCCAGTATTTCTTAAAAATTAATAGAGGTATGTTTACAAGGATAAATAAACCCATGTGTGGGTTAAATTATCAGTTGTAATGACTTGTGCAATTTAAGACTTTTTTATTGGGGCTGGCAGGTCTAGACTTCATATGGGTAGCCATATAATTACATTACTGTATCTGCTTGAATACCTAAATTTGTTTTTTAGGAAACTACAAATTCCAGCAACATACTCACAAACACAGATAATTTACTGAATAAATAGCTTTATTCCAAAAACTATGCTTCAACCAATAAAAGTGAATCTCCTAGAAGGCTTAGAAGGCTCCTCATTGTAGGTGGGTTCATAGTAGCACTGTTCTCAGAAGGCTTTTTTGGTAGGTGTCCTGCCATTTCAAGGCTCCTCATGGTAAACTTGTCCTTGGTTGCACTGTCTTCAGAAGGGCTCCTATGGAGCATGCTTTCTTGTTAGCAGCTGTCTCTGGAATGTTTCTTGTGGTTAGGCTGGTTATCAGAAACAGTATCCTCTAAATGCTCATTGTGGTAAGTAGAGGTCCTGCGATAGGCTGGTTCTTGGTACAGTAGTATGCTCAAAAGGATCCATATCTTTGGTTCTTCAGTAACACTGTCATCTGTTTGCACTAAATGTGAGAAAATACTGCTACAACAATAAATGGTAATTGCCTTTATCTGCCAGTGTTTCTCTTAAACTTTCTTTAGGTCAGATGCTTATGCACAGGATTATGGATGCCAGAAGACTATAGTCCTGTAGTGTCCTTGAACACTGTCAGTTTTCATTTTCCGTTGGATTCCTTTGCTGTGTCTGAATGAATTGTCTTTGATGGCATAAGTGTCTAGAAATGCAGTCCCAATATAACAGCCAAACTTTTATAAAATAACTTTTCCCAAAATGAGAGTCTTTGGTTACTAATTAACATACACAAAAACATAAGCTAATGTTAAAGTTAATAGTCTAACTAGAAACTGATGTAAGTTACTACAATCATGGACCATGAATGATTTTTTCCCCCTAGTTTCTGTGTGTGCATTTTTCATTACAAATTCTTCATAGTACACCAGTGCCAAGGCTATAGTATCAAGATACTGAGTGCCTTAGAAAGATACCAGATGGGAGTAGAAGGTACCAGATAAAATTATAACTTGTACAGTTTTTGTTCACTCGCTAAGCGAAAAAAATAAAAAAATAAAATACTTGAATATACCTTATGCCGACTGAATAAGAATTAGCTTGGGAATAGATCTGTGCAGTTTCACTTGTCAGTCACTTTTAATGTAACCTTCTCATATCTGACAGATCCGGGGCATGAGAACGAATCCAGGGACTTAGTTTAGTCCCATTTTGCTATCATTCACTGTACAAAAAATGTAATGGCATTGAAAGTGCTTGTTTGATGTGAGTGTCAGAAAAGTGCTGAAGAGAAGAGGCAAAACTTTTGTATAATTCTACACATTCATTCACTCAGACAAAAAGTGAACCCATGTAGGGATCTAAAAGCAATGCTCACCGCTTGGTTTGCTGGTTTTCCTTCAATAGAACATCAGCTTTCCATGCGGAATTAGAGTTTCAAGTAAAGCTTAAAGGAGTTACACATCATAAGGGAACTAGAGTTTTAAGACTTTGCGGAGCAAAACCCCCCAAAACCTTTTCTTTTTCTAAACAACTGTTTCCAGGTTACACAAAATGACTGATAGATTTTTGTTAAAATGTGTAAATAAGGAGTCAGTTAAATGATGCATGCATTGAATGCTGGTATTGTGGAAATGTGTGCCCAAATGAACATTTGAGAGCTTGGCCAACCTTGCATTTACTGTGAAAGAGTACATTTGTGACTGGAAAATGGATAGGCTAGATTAGATCAGATGGAATTATTGTATAAAATAATATGATTTTTATAAGGTAAAAACACAAAGCATCATAAAAACCATGTAGTTCTGCTGCTGGTGATCTTCTATCCCTGGTGAGTTCCAACATACCTGGCCCTAATATTCAGACATTCCAGAACATCTTCATAAAAATGTGTGTGTGTGTGTGTGTGTGTGTGTGTGTGTGTGTGTGTGTGTGTGTGTGTGTGTGTGTGTGTGTGTG
>JBBPDA010000081.1:3715226-3744729 GCA_037974385.1 Arnoldichthys spilopterus | reverse complement strand
GTGTGTGTGTGTGTGTGTGTGTGTGTGTGTGTGTGTGTGTGTGTGTGTGTGTGTGTGTGTGTGTGTGTGTGTTATATTAGAGTGGGTGCTGAACTCTGCAGGAAGGTTGATCACCAGGAGCAGGGCTGAGCCCCCTACTGCTGCACCTGTTCTGACTTTCAGCAAAGAAACAACTTGCAAAACACACTGGAATTTGTGTCTTGAATTTTTGCCAGTTTGTGCATAGATAATGTATAGCAGTGCACAGAAAGTTGACAAGATATGTGGAGGTGGTTTTGACTGCAATATTTTTCTCATTGGTCAAAACAAAAAACTTTTATTTGTCCTTATTGAACGGAACCTTTCCCCAGCACAACAGCATATCAGTTCTGCTTTGAAGCATTACTCCTGCAGTTGTTTCAGCAGCCCGTATGTGCCTCCAGAAAAAGATAACTAAAAACAAAGGAAGAGGTGCCTGTTGAGATTAGCCTGGGGATTTCTCTCAGTGGAGAGTGGATTTGAAGGTGAAAGATCTTGCACACATATGGCCTTGTCGACATTACTATCTCCAGTGATTCATTTAACAGTGCATCATGGGTTCATTTTCAATCTTGGCGTCTTCTTGTAAATGGACCATGAAATCATGGCCTAAGTTGCTCTTGTTGACAAATGTTTCTCAGGTTTTGGGTGTGACAAAGAGAGAAAGAGCGATAAAGAGAGAACTGGTGAGGTTTTCATCAGACATCAAAATCTTTTTTATCAAGTTTATACAGAAAAAACACTATACAAAGAGTAGTGCTCCATGGAATTTCATTTGGTGGAAAAATAAGGACAGAAGGACTTGTATGTGTGGGCTACACTGCTGAATTTGACCCAAGTGCTGCAGTGCTGCAGAGATGTGTCATTGTATTCTGCCTTTTTTAAAAAAAGAAATGCTCTTCTCCTACACTTGGCAGCACTTAGTCTGAGAGGCCAGCCATATATCATTACAGACTGAAGTGCTGTAACGTCAGAACACGTCAATGTGACAATGTGTCAACTCTATGCTCTATGTGAACATATGGAAACGTGCACTGTTAAAAAACGGTGTCAAAAGGTTTTTTTGAAGCCATAGAAGAACCACTCGTGGTTCTATCAAGAACCTTTAGTAGATGCAAGCGTGAAGAATGTTTTTAGAGTGAGCTTTCACATAATCTAAAGGTTCTGGTGGATACACTTTTAACATTTTGAGGCTAATGTATGATATTCCTCATCATGCATCTGTAAGCACATATTCTGTCTCCAGCAGCTGCAGGTCATTTGTGTTATATATCTGCGTATTATTTAAACCTCCTATTCAACTCTGGATATACCGTTACAGTCTGGTTGTTGAAGTGACCTACAATATAGTCTTTCATTTAAATACAGCAATAGAAAAGTACTGAGCCATTTCAATATTTAGCAAAATCCAATTCAGTTCTGGACCGCAATGCCATAAATTCTTCCTCACTTCTTCTGCCTGCACATTCCAGTGCCTTTTCTCAAAGCTTTGGCACAATTAACCTTGGCCAACTATTATATCATATCCCTAAAGCCTTCCCCTGGCCCACAAAGTAAGAACATTACTTTGATTTGCCTTACTTGATATATGCATGATGCTGCAAGAAATGAAATTATATTCACCATGTTTCACATATGGGATAAAATTCTTCTAAAGTTATATTGTACTGTAAATGGGCTGAAATGTTCTTTTTGGAGAGTCGTGGCTTTCTCTTTGCAACTCTGCCATGCTCATCATTGTTTTAGAAGTGCTCTTAGGTTTCTTTGTGACCTTGCACACTATTAAATGCCATGGTCTTGGAGTAATCTTTGTTGGTCAAGCACTGCTGGAAAGTGTAACAGTCTTGATTTCCTTCATTTATACAAAATCTGTGAGCAGGTTTGGAGAAATCTCTAATTTTACACAGTAGAAAAAAATATTTTTAACTTTACAAAGTTAGTTACCAGAATGTCTAAAATATTTTTTCTCCATTCTACCAATTAGCTAGGACTCCCCCAATCACACCACTTTATGACCACTGGCAGGGTAAAGGCAACCCCATGCTTCCCTTTGAGTCATGTGAAGCCAGCCACTGCATCTTTTAAGATAACCCTTTATTAGTGTCAGTTTTTGAACTGACACTAACACATCACTGGACAGCATATCAGGCTTGTAGTACAGTGCTATCTTCCATTTCTCTTACATCAGGTGACAGACGCCATCCTGGTTAGTATTGCTCTGAATATGAGATAGGGTTAGTAGGAAGGTCATTCCATCCACCCAAAGCTAATTATTCTCTTTTAGATTCACGCCCATGGATTGCTGGAGCACCACCAAGGACCAAGCTCATAATCTCCCAATGTTAAGGCCAATACTTGTGCAATCTTAAACTTAAGAACTTGAGCACAGTTAAGCAATTAAAACTGTGATCATATACACACATTGTGAACAGTACATTTCTCACCTGCATTTAGCCCGTCCTATACGAACTGGTGAATTTCAATCATGGATGTGTAAAGAAGAAACGTAATCACCCCACCCACATTTTCCCACCAGTCCCTGGTATTGAACTGGTGACTCTCTGCTCTCAGGCTCTCATCTCAAACAATTAGGTCACAAACTTGAGCACTGTAAAGCAATCTCAGACTCTAGAACTTAAGTGCAGATGAGAATTATCTACCATATATGTCAACAAGGCTGTAGGTTTCAGTGACTTGCTTCGTAGCTACATCTGAAAGTGATCTAATTGTTAGCACAAACTCTGTTAAGAGGTTGGGATTAGTTGATGGGGAAACTTTAGAATGAAACAGCACTACAAATATTTCATTACTACATGTAATCACACCTTTATCCATCCAACAGAAACAACACAACTGTGAACTCCAAAGTGATTGCAGTGACCGTGAGACCAGAGCCCAGAGTGACTGAAGCTCAGCTGGAGATAGAGCTAGCTCACCTAGCCAATGTAAGTAGTTAAACTTCAACCACAGCTTTGTCTAATTAACAACAATTCCTCTGAATGTAAAACAAGAATGGAATGGATTCATCACCTTATTTTCATCTCGTTGAATTGTTTGGCCGTGACAGCTTGCCCTGAATCTATGGTCATAACTATGCCAGCATGAATGAAAGTGCTCATGACACTGGAATTTTATTGTGCCATGCATGACAGTAAAGCAGATCTAAATGGAGAAAGAACAGTGACTCAACTGAAATGACAAATGGTGGCTTGCATTGCCAAATCCTAAAAATATGTCCATCCATTTATACTTGTTTTTATGAGCTTGTTAAGACACGAAAGAAATGTGGAGTCATTAACCCAAAAAAAGTCCTTTCATGAATTATACACATAGGATTTATCCTCTTTCCTTTATAAACGAGATTATCTACTCCCCCAATCGAAATGTCCAATAGCTTCTCTTGTAAATGACGTAAAAAGCAATCAAACCTTCATAGTTTAAAAAGCAGTGCCATTTAGCAAATTGGCTTTTTAAGCAGCAAGTTACAAAGGGATGGATTAGGATACAGTTCAAGGGAATTTCAAAGGAGATCCGGGTGTGGATTCATCCCCTCCTGACTTAGGGAATCGCTTTGGTCTACATAAAGGACTCTCCACAATGGCATCGCCATAAGTTTCAAGCTCCTTAATCAACAAACAAAAGAAAGTAATTGGTTCGATAATTAATTTGCTACCGCCTGCGGTTACTCCTCACCATAAAGTGTCAGGAGAGCGGGCCGGGGGTGTGGTCAAATAATTACACCGACTGTTCTCTTTACAAACCCAGTCTTTTCAGCTTATCTCTCAAATAAAAGGGGCAGCGTGTGTGGTGAGATACAAACCACCAGAATGCCAGCCTTTTGAAATTAGCATTGTTCAACATAAAATGCTGCCTAGTAGGCATTTAATCTCCTTGTTGCTGGGTGTAATGGAAGACACATTTTGAGAGTACAATTCCATGTTTCTAGGATTAAATGATGAAATGGTGATGTAAGTTTGTTAAATTATAATAAAGGCCATATCTTAAATAAAAAATTTTGCATTTGCCTTGCAGGGTACGATGAACCCGTTTTGTGTACTCTGGGATAGCTCTGCCATGTAAGTGACATTTCACATTTATTGGCTCTGCAGGTATGTGTATGTTTTGTATATGAAGGCATGGCGATTTGAGGTTTTTTAGTCCCACATGATTTGTGGCTATTTTGACAGATTATAAAGGGTATATAAGAAATATCTGAAGCAGTGTATCCATGGTAACTTAGAGCTGCCATCTGAGCGTCTGCTCAAAACCCTCGCTGTGGGTGAGTTTTTATGTTAAGGGAATATGTTGAAATGAGAAGTGTTTCTGCTTGCCACCTAATAAATTAGCACATTTCATCAAGTACCTGTATGTTCTTTTAGCAGCATTTTAATAATAAAAAGAGCAGGCATTTCTTAGATATAAATAAAAGGTTTAACTAGAAGTTTTTTTTTTCTGATTACTCTCTTTACCCAAACATTATGAGCATGAAAACAAAAGTAAAACGTTGAATTTACTTGTTTTTATAATGAATAAAACAGATCAACATAACTCAGGTTAGGGAGCCAGGTTACATACCTGGACAGTTTTTTGTGTTCACATGTTTTATTGGGGAAATAATGTATCAAATTCATATTTAAATCAAATTAAACCAAATGTTTTTCAGCAACAATCACTTATATATGTCACAGGGCTGACTGTAGGTTGTCCATGGTAGAGTAAGTCCTAGTAAGACTTTTGCACAGATCCATGTCAATCAGCCATCTCAGGATTTTTAACTTAGCCTGTAGAAGACGGACTGACCTTAAATCACCATAAAAGGGCAACTTCCTCTCATCCTTCCTTCCATGTGAGTACTTGAGCATAACGGCCTCAGCTTAAAGAGACATAGCAAAATTCCACAAGAATAAAATTCAGATGAAAGGGACACATTTCCAAACAGCAAGAGGCACCAGAGGCAGCCAATGCTGAATTATTTTCCCTTGATCCAGAAAATGAGAGGAGGGGAACATATTATGCCAGTATGTACTAACATTTGGTGGCAATTATTGGCCCTTTTGAGATAGTTACTGACATAAGTGTGAAAAAAGGACTACTTTAGAGAGGTGAAACATGATTTTTATCTTTTAAGTAGTCTCTTACATAAATAATGTAATGAACATACTTCTTCCATTCTGTTGCAAATTAGGTTATTCACTTATATAAAATCATGTTCATCTTCTTCCACATGTAAATTATAAGCAGAATAAATGAATATGTGGCACTAATCATATTCCTCTGCATCAACAAGAGACTTTTTTCCTCTACAAAGATGGACATGCTCAGGTTTTATAATAATGCTTTCGCAACATCAAAGATGCAGTGAGAGAGATAACAAGGAGCGATCTCAGTGGTGTCACTTTGTGTCAAGACGCAGATAGTCGGTGGTCCTCTCTGTAGACTCTTTTATTCCCCTACTTCATATGGGCTTGGCTGTAACTTGGCCATTGTTTTCCAATCCGCAATTAATGAAGCATGCCAGTCTTGCGACCTGATCCAGCATCGATGGGCTCTGTGGTACACGTGTTCTGTGGAGATACTCGCCAGGTTTGGAGCAGTCAGTAGAAGATCTGGAGGAGAGCCACCTGCTATGCTGATGAAATATTTTCAGCGCGATGACTTCATGCACCGAGAATCACTGGTTGCAGCTTGGTTTCTCTTTAACCCTAAGAAGTGGAGTTGTTATTTATTTTACACTGTCCAAATGTCAGTACACATTTAACAGTGACAAACGATGACAGTTAGAGGTTGATCCAAAATTATCAAAATAAAAAAGCACCATTACAATAACTTCTGCTAGCACCCATAAGGGATTTCTAATGTTATGCAAGCACTTAGCTAACAGTGGCTCACATTTTTTGGCAGTTCAAACATGGACATTTAAAGCTATTAAAGGAAAAAACGTTTTTAATTCCAAATAAAACAGATGTTGTAACACATATATTGACACACTTTACCTTTTTTTTTTAGGTATGAGCCCTGTGTTTTTCAGTTAATTGTCCTATACAGCTACCGGTTTTCTCTTACTGATTAAAACCTAACAAAAAGTACCACTAGTATTTGCAGTCAGTGATGTATATAGGATATACTCTGATAAGACAATTTTTTGGATTAGGCATTTCAAGGTTATTTGTTTCCAAACTAATTTAGATAAGTACCACACTAATTACCGATTACAGTTTAAATACAATAAGCACAACAATATTAGAGGAAAAAATTTAATTAAATGCATGTTTTTTGTATTTTTACATATCACTTGGCCCATTTCTAAAGAACCTAGGGCCTGAGTGTCCTCATTGATTTTTTTAAATGTTTTTTTTTATGGCTGCAAATGACAAAAATGAACGGATCTTTTTCTGCTACTATTATAATTTAGCAGCAACATTCGTATTCCAATTATTGTAAACAAAGCAGGTTCCAGATCAGTGTAGAAGGTTTTTTTTTATTATTTATTTTTCCTTGTAACATACATGTACATAGAAAAGTAGATAGTGGGAATTTCTGTATCAATGTCTGCTACTCTGTCTTCAGTTTCTTCTTCTGTATGAATTTTTCCCTTCTTCTGCCCTGTTTTGAAAATTGAATATGGCTTCTATTTAATCTTAATAACTCCCAAATATGAAAATTGCACTGCGCTTCTGTGGTGGTACAGGCAGAGCAAGAGCATGGGCTCTCTCCGCACTCCAATAGATAAGAAAATAGAGAAAGCACATTTAACAAATTCAATTTTCATCGAATCGTGGCCACACGAGTCGAATTTCAACTACTGGAATGGATTTGATCCTGGCGGAATCATTAAAGCTGGCTTACAGAGAGAGAGAGAGAGACTATACGGAGAGACTCGACCGTATTAACGGCGTTCACGTTTTCCATCAGAGAAAAAGAGGACTGCTGCTGCCAGTGGCTCCAAATAATGTGAATTGTATTCATGATCTTCTGTTGGCTGTTTAGTTCCCTAATCTGCTTGCCTCATTATTTATGTGTACACATGTTCGGTAATTAATTTGTTCGCTAACGTATTTACTCAGTGCGCGAAAAACAAAATTGGTCAGGCCTTCCAAACAGTCACAAAACACGACTGCGCAACCTGCTTTTTTTTTCTGCCCTGCTTTATGTCGTGACTTTTAAAAGGTCTCTAAATTAAAACCTTTAAGATTTTCTCAGACAGATACATTTTTTAAATAAATAAGACTGATGAGTACACTTAAAAATAAAAGATGCCAGAAATGGTTTTTTGGAGCAATGCCATGGTTGTTGGTTCCCTGGGGAACCTTTAAGTAGATGACTCTTTAAAGAAACACTTTTGAAGAGTTTTGAAGAATTATTTAAGTGTGAAGTTTAAAAAAAAAATCCATAAGGACAATTTCTCTACTGGCTCCAAGTTTTTACTGAAAGCTTTAAAGCAAAACAAAATCATCAGAGAAAACTTTCAGAGAAAGTGTAGGTGTACGAAAAGTTATATTTTATGACAACATTTCAATTTCAGAGACCATGTAATGCATGAATGTATACTCTCAGAAAATCTAACCTGTCAATGGAACCCATCAAGTCAGTAGAGCTGCACCCCCAAGGACTCATTATCAAACATAACTGTATTGTTTAAGTTGCATTAACTCTATATTGTGTACATGTTGCTCCTGTATGGGTACATTTACATTGTTTGTACCTTGTTCAACACAAGTCTTCTCTGCAAGAGATCTACAGGTGCATGGGGCCAGATGTACATACAATAATGCTATTGTCTTTGTAAATACTCTTTTAGAACGCTGCTGTGTGTACTGAGATTTGTGTACCTCAAATTCACACCTAAGAAAACACTTTGTGCATTAAGGCTTGTGCATCAGCTTTGCACACAACACATGGGCAGCATGCATCCAGTTTGCACCTGAGGGAACTACTGCAAAAGGCTTAGTGCATCCACCTGTGATGCAAATAAACCATGTTGGAAAAAAAGCATAATGGACAGAGACATTTTATGGACATGTAAATGGACTTTTTTTTTCTTTTTATTAAATGAATATCTGCTACTGTAGACTGCTTACTTGCCGATGTGGGGCACCTGTAGTCTGTGATAGAATGAATGCAATCTCAGTAGATAAAACCACCTCATTTGGAGGCTATTTGTTTCCACTGAGAACTGATGGATGATCACTATGGCACGGAGACATCGATCAGCTGTAACTGTTCTGTCCCGTCATCACTTCTAGCACAGGCAAGTGAATTATTCAAAAGCATACCAATAGGAAAGAAAGTACTGGTGAGCGATTTCCACATGGATTAATATATGACTTTTTGAATTTGGGTGCTTCCCAACAAGGGCCTATGTTCTTTAATCTAACAACTACCCACATGCAGATCTTATCTACAATAATTTGAATGTTTCTCTGTACCTCATAAAAGAATGATAAAACCATCAACCAGAAGCAGATTTATTACAGAAGCCATTGATTTTGCACATTTCTTTGTAATAATTTAACTTTTTCCATGTACTTAGTAGAACTTGATATAAAACATGATTATTAAAGAAACCATTGGACTATAGAAGACAATAGGCAGTTACTTTTGAGTCAACAGGTGTATATTCAGTGGGTTGTGTGTTAGCATGTGCAAGGAAATGCATCAAATTTGTCTTCAATCATAAAATACAGATGCAGCAGATTATATACAGTAACAGAGTGGTAGGGGTTAGTGTTTGAAATGTTGAAATTAAAAAGAAATTATACTAACAGTAGGGAAATATAATTCTTTGCCCCTTCACGTCCTCCAGAATACTCCATTTGATGTGTAAACCTTATCCTAAACCTACTTTCCCTCCTCGTGTGGACATGATTTGCATGTGAAGTGTCTCTAGGCTGCAAACTGTTAGCACCTCTCTTGTAGTGCGTGACAGGCAAAATTTGTTCATTTGCAAGACGTTGCCTTCACAAGCAATTATGTTATGTTATGAGAAATTTAAGACACCAGCAAATTCCTCTGTTTTGACTGTTCTGTCTTTGTGAAATGAAAGCATGCTGACTGACAGTGTGTTCATGTGCTCAAATTTGAATAGTTTACTCATAAAAGGTGATATATTTGATTAAGGTCATTTTAAATCTATCAGCTAAATTGTGTGCATATTGCAGCAATATTGTAATGTAAAGCATCACTCCCTTATTGGCAATACCTTGCTTTTCAAGGCCAAATCCAGACAAGCTCCATTGATTTTGTAAGCATTTGCTCAAAATCTGAGTGCAGATAAATTCTAGTTACCTTGCACTCACAATACCAGAGTAGCAGTGTCATGTCTTTGCTTTTATGTTGTCATGACATTTTGAAATGGAGATCATGTTAGACCACCTCACCTACTACCTTGCCTGAGGCATGAGTCTATAATAGCTATAATATCCTGAAGAAAACACTCTTTACATTGACTTGAAATAAAGGTAACAAAAAGGTGTCTTTGGGAAGATGCCCTAGCATACCAACTTTTGATTGCCAAAAACAGGAGTCTTCACATTCTTTCCAGCAAGAGATCCCTTATATGACAAAAGCCTGCCTGTATCCAACATTTTTGCTTTTTACTTTTTTTGTCCCTGTCCACTTATGGCATTTATATAGTTTTATTCACCAAGACAATCAAAATAAACTTTTCCTTTACCGGTTTCCAACCTCTATTTACACCTTAGCATAGAGCAGTCAGATTTTGTTACTGTGCCTACATGTGAATGAATTCAGTTCTGATCAGCTGTCTAGTGCTGTGCTACATTCAAAGTGCAGTCTGAACTAAAACACTTACAGCAAAAACTACTTATTCTATTGTATTTTTAAGACATTATAAAAAATGGGTTAATACTGATTTCCAGAAGTTCAAATCTCACACATGATGGGTGTTAATAATGGTGATGGTATTGCACCAATTCAGTATGCAGAACAACAAAATGACTGATCATAATTCATGTATCGTAATTAAAAATCCAACTTATGACTATTTGCATATAGTTAACCTCATTCATTCAAAAATCAAATTTCCCTTTTCACAAATATGTACAAACCCCATTTCCAGAAAAGTTGGGATATTTTATGGGATATAAATGCAATAAAAACAAGAATGTGCTGTTTGTTAACGCTCTGGAACTTTTATTTAATAGACAAACTTTCAAAGATTTAGAATTTGACACCTGCAACACAAAAAATTGGGATTGAGGTGTGTTTACCAATGTTATATCACCTTCCCTTTTAATTAAACTGTTTAATCATTGAGGAATTAAAAAAACAGTTGCAGTTCTGCAAGCGGAATGTTTGCCCAAATGTTGCACCTTTCCTTGGTAACAGTTTGTATGGTCCATTTCATCTTTGACACAGAGAGCGTGAGGTCTGTTTTTCTCAAAAACAAATTGTAACGTGGACTCATTTGACCACAGTACATCTTTTCACTACTCTGAAATGCCTTCACAGAACTCAGCATTGATTTTGTATGGAACTGAAGTTTGGCTTTCTCTTTGTGTAACAGTGTCATGTTGCAATTCTTGATGCAACGGACTGTATTTAGTGACAGCAGTTTTTCAAAGTCCTCCCAAGCCCAAATGGCAATATTTATCACAGTAGCATGATGGTTCCTCATGCACTGCCTTTCAGGATCTTGAAGGTTTCCAGCCTTGTTCTACAGAAACCAAGATTTCTCAAATTCAATGAATCATTTCACAATATTATTTAGTCATGTATGTCATGAAAACCCATGCATCCACCTATCCAGCCTACTATAATTTAGCCCCACACATTCTCGCTAAAGTTTGAGTCTACTCTGTTTTTGAATGAACCACAATACACATCAGCCAATCTGAACAGAGGTCATATTACATACAGCAGTCTTAAAAATACAGTAACAAAAACAGCCTCTTTAAATCTGGATAAGAAGGTTGGTAAATTTGGTCAAATTAATTATGCACAAAAACCACCCCAATGGTCAAAAGAGAAAATAAATCAGGAAAAAACATAAGATACGGTTCCTTTAAATCATGCATCTTTACTATTCTTTCTTCAAGTGCAGAGTTTTTCTTTTTCCTGTTTAAAGTGCCCTTGGGTGTGAAAGACCCTATATAATGTATAAGAAGTTTGTCATGTCTTGCCCAGTATCTACTTTAGCTCAAGAGCTTGTTAAATGACGTAGGCCTTTGACATAAATGTCTGAATCTAAATTCACCTGGCTACCTCATGTACACTGGCATTAGCTATATGAAAGATTATATGCAGACTTCCTCTAAAGAATCAGCCTTGTCAGATGTTCAGCATTTACAGAATTCAGCAGTGTGGGCAAACACTTGAATAGTACATGGCTATTTTATCATTATGTCTATACTGACAGCCTCCTTTGTAAAGTGGATGAATGAATGCTCTCGGCTGTATGTTATACAAATAACAGATTTTACAGCGAACACACTGCATCCATGACGTGTACAGCATTGCTGTTAGTCATGTAAAGGAGCTAATGCCTGATCATTTATAATCGTTTATACTAAGCATGCATGACAATCTGATATAATAGATATCCTTTGCCTACCCTCTTAAAGAGCCTATGTCATACTAAATCAAATTTCCAAAAAACAGCCAATTTGAATTCTTTGTTTCTGTGACATCACAAGAACCAACTCCATATATAGAGCTGCCTATTAACCCTACAGCAGTTCAGCTATTTTCCTGCTCACAGGAATAGGGAGTTTTAGTCCTTAAATGCAATGCAACAAACCTTTTTAATTCTATGGATTTTTTTTTTACATAAAACCAAACAAATATCAAAACTGGACTTCAGTGGGAAAAGAATCAGTACAAGAATTTTGCCATGGGAGAACCACTTTTGGTTCCATAAGAACCTTTCAGCAGAAACTATTTTTGTAAATAAAAGTTTTGAGAACCTAACCAAAATTTAAATTAAAAGTAAGCGCCCTTAAATTAATAAAGAACCTTTACGTTAAGTAAAGGTTAAGAGGTTACAAGTTTATTTATGGGTCATTAACTAGGAGGCTGTCAGCAAAGAAGTCAATATTTTTTATCCTAATGCAGAATCACCAAATTTAACTCTTAAAAATAAAGCTAATAAACATTTTTCAGAATGTTCCCAAAAATAACCATGTTTTCTTCCCTAATGAGCTGTCAAAAATTTTCCAGTTAAGGGTTTTTCCTAGAAGCAAATGACCAAGCAAACTCTAAGTCTTAACATTATGTGTTCTTTGAACTTTCACGCTCAGATTCTTCACACCCAGACATTTGATCTACAACAGAGAGCAGCTGCATTAGTACTGGTTTCACACACTTTGCGTGGTTGACAACTCAGTGTGTCCATTGCTGGTGATCCCTATATTGGTTTGTGATTAATTGTATGACTAAAGACTGTCCTGCTTTGGCACAAATTCTTAACTAAAGGTGCCAAAAAGGCTTCTTTGGAGTTTTGTCACAGATGTATTGTCTTTGGTTCCATGAAGAAAACAGTTTCTTAAAGAACCACTGCTTAAGTGAGATGTGTTGTAGGTGAGATGTGTGAGAACTTTAGAAGGTTCCATACCCACGTATGTTATTTACAAAATAGCCCTTTAAAGAACTATGCCCATATGCCCAACTCGTACCCATTATGGACTCAAATGAGGACTTGCCCCCTAAGGCATCACTCCAAAGAAGCCTGTTTAGAACCTTTATTTTTTATGAATGTGTCTCAAAGCTGGGAGGTCTTCAGTCATAAAATCAATCATGAATTATAGAAGCTATCAACAGACTGTGATGGACAGACTGACTTGCCAACCAGTCAGAGGTTGTAACCAGTGCTATTGCAGCTCTGTCCTTCTCTCTCTGCCTGTTTTCCCTGCATCCCCTCCCTTCTTCTTATGCTCCTTATGAGGGAGCGGTGAGCCAAGCAGAGTCTAATTACATGTCGAAATGTAGTCAGAATAGCCAAATGTAATTAAAGGTTGTCACACTGTTAAATGTTAAGTAGTGGAATGAATTCCTCAAGACACAGGATCACCTTGCATACAAGAGGATTAGGACATAATTAGTGCAGCATAGGACACTGACTTTTATTTATGTAAATGTGTTATTTATTTTAAGTACTTGTGCTACTAAGATAGTAAGCTTCTATACTGAACCAAGGTGGTTTTTTAATGTATGTATTTAAAATGTCTTGACACTGATTGTAATCGCACTAGCACAGTATGAGGAACGTTATGGGAACTTTAGGAGTGGTATAAAAACTGCATCTGCCTTTGCCAACAGTATGTAAATAATAAAAACACCATCAAAAATATAATACAGCATAAATTCTCACTCACAATGTAAACTCACTGATATTGGGATAAAGATGTGGCTATAAAAATGCTCATCTGGGTAATCGTTGACTAACCAGAGTAAACGTACCTGAGGTTTTAGCACTGAAGTCTCTGTGCAACGTTTCTAAAAATGTGTAATTGTGCTTATTTTGTAATCGTAGCATGGTTCATTTTATTACTTCCATCTGCAATGTGGGTGTGCTGCTCTGTGTGGGTGCACGGGAATCTGTGTGTGGACTAGCCTCTAGGGTTTTCAATGCATGTCCCCCTCTCATCCCAACTCCCTGTGCAGCCTGGCTAAAATCACACTGGTTGGTGCATGTGGTCGACGCCCAAAAAGAAAACGCAAATATTTTGAAGATGTGGTGCAGGATGTCAACAAAGAGGCAAAAGGGCAAGGGAGGTTCCTAAAGCGTTTAAAACTTGCGTAGAAAAAGAGATGACGTTGATGCTAAAATGTCAAACTCTTAAAAATTCTTGTTTTGGATTTACTTTGGATAAACTTTAATTAGTATAGAACCCATAGATTATGTTTTATAAACTTTACAATTGTTTACACACACACACACACACACCTCTTACAGTAAAGTACCTTTAAAGAAACATCTAATTAAAGGTTCCTTAGAGAACTACATTTGGTTTTAGATAATCAGTATAGCAACATTTCTAGCCAGAAAGTATAACTTTGCTGAGACATTGCTGAGTACCCACACTGCACAGCTATACAGGCATCTTTTCTCAGTCTCTCACATGCTCAAAAATGTCACATTCCTCAAACTTAAAACCAGCAAAAACTTTTTTTCCTATCAATGCTACAGAAAAACCTTCATTTCCCTTAAGCAATGGTTCTCAAACCTGTCTTCGTTGACTCCTAAATGGTGCTTATTTTTGCTCTTTCCCCATGTGTGGCAAGTTCTTTTGGAACAAAAATATGGACCATCTGGTGATTCACTGAGACCTTTTTAAAGAATGGGTCTTCAAGCAAATCAGTTGTAATTAGTTTCAACTGTTACTGTAGGTAACCATGAGTGGGTTCTTCTGTGGCATCCTTTAAAGAACACTTGTGCACACCTTTGACTGCTGAGCGGGATCAAATTTCTACAACTTTATCTACATCTTTGCTCTTGACATATGATGACCTTGTAAGATCGAAAATGACAGCGGACATATGTAGATGGTCATGAGGAGAATGTCCAATTATGGCACCTTAGCTGTGATCATCAGTCACCATTTTATTCTGTTACTGTCTACATGGCTTCTTTATTGGGCTAAGGTCTTGTATATGCTAAGTCGAAGCAATGACAATGCACACAGTAGCTTCACCCATTTTAAGACTTACAGGGTAGATCACTATTGAGATTGGTACAGCTTGTAGAAACTTAACCATGCATACTCTTAAAAACAAAGGTTCCTGTATGGTACTTGGCCTGCAGTCTTGGAAACTTTTTGAGGATGGAACCCATAAAGGGGATGCTTTTACATTTTCACATTTACAATGACAATCATTTAAATAACCATCCATCAGTGGTTCTGTGATGGCATTTTTAAAACGCATCAATCAAGGTGGTTCTTTAGTGGAAGTGCCCAAGAAACACCTTAATTAGAAGTACCCATGTGTTTACTAAATGCTACTAGTCAATCAGCTGATGGTATGTAGATATTCTTTTTTTCTTTACTACAAGTCAGATTTATACTCAGCATATACCTGAATTAAGTAGACCGCATAGACTTCAGGGGTCGCTGATCTGAATATTTGACTCAATACCCGTGTGATCGATGAGCTCGTGATGAATAAGAGGTGAAAGATGAGAGATCCTGAAGCTTATGTAAGGTTAAAATTGACACAGCTTCTTATTTAATTTCAACACGTTTCCTTTCGTCCATCACCATATCTGAAAAACAGAGAGATGTAATAGTGGAAAAGGTGTTTTTTTTTTTTCCTATCTCTTTGCTTGCCAGCGAAAGGAAAACGAGCCGCTACCATCCAGTCCTTTTTCGCAGGGTGGTGCGCTGATCCACTAGCCATCAATTCCGTATTGGCGCGTGCGAAAAAAAGACCTCGCACATGCAAAGCGCCTCGCAGACGAAGTCGTTTTAGTACACGATAACACTGAAGCGAAATTAAATAAGTTATAGTGTGTTTTTCCGTATCGCGTGTCGTGCGCGACTGGCCCTGCCCCCCTCCTCGAATCCCCCTCAGCCCCCCCGCCCCTCCGCCCGCACCAGCGAGAGGGAACAGTATCAATCTGATGCCGTCCACCGTTTCCAGGGTGAAAATTTCCCCCAGGAAGCATCCAAAGGCTGCTAATTAGAAAAGGGAAAAGGGGGAAAAGAAGAAGAAGGAGGACAAAACGATCAACCCGGAGAGAGAACTAGAACGCGAGAGGGTGAGGGATCAGAAAAAGGGAAGAAAGGAAAGAAACGGGGAGTCGTGCGTCGCGCTCGCCTGAAGAAATGCGAGCAAATGTGTCTGCTGTTGTTTGTGAGTATTGTGAGGCGTTTTATCCATTCTTTTTTTTTGGGGGGGGGGCGGTCATTTAGCGCGTGAGTGTCGCTATGTGGACGCGTGAATTGGAATTGGACGTTTCAGCACCAGCAGCGTGGACAGCTCCGTTGCCCCCCCCCCTTTCACAGAGCTGCTCGCGTCGAACTGAAGGCGCCCGTCTACTCAACCGCACACTTTTGCCGTCGCTTTTTTTTCCTCGATACTGGCGAGGATTTAAGTAGATCAGATGCCGCATTGTTTGGGGATTTAGCGAGCCAGACAAACCTCGTTTGCAAGCGAGAATTTAATCCTCTCTCTGCCTTCTCCTCGCAGGAACGATTCTTGGGGAACCTGGTCCTCCAAAGGATGTAAAACCGTGCTCACCGATGCATCCCACACAAAATGCTTATGTGATCGCGTGTCTACCTTCGCCATTTTGGCTCAACAGCCCAGAGAAATAGTAAGTATCCTCATTGTGAAGGTTTTACTGTGACAGTGCTCTTTCTGGCAAGTATTAGAATTATTACAGCGATAGCCAGCTGTTGTGATAGCAATCTACTTGTATTTATTCTAAAAGATTAACCTAGATGTATCACTATTGCATTACTTAGCATCTTTTGTCTGATTGGGTTTGTCCACTCCTGGAACATGTAACAGAGCCAGCACAGGTGATTAGAGGTGAACCACTGCTTGTAGTTAGAGGAGGGGGTTGTAGGGGGGGTGAATAGGTGACCATTTTTCTTATGTCACGTGATCATACATGGAACAAATGATCCCCCTGTGTAAACCGTAGTGCTTGGTACATCTCGGTTATGCAGACAGGGCCAAAGAAGTCCCATCATTGCAATGCAGTGCTGATATGTCACAATGACTTGTGACTCCTGGGAGTAGCTGGAGAGAGAAATAGAGAGAGAGAGAGAGAGCACTCCCCGGGTGGGATTCTGGGAAAAAGTCGTAAATAAAGTGAGGCAGGCAGGAGATAAAGTGGTGAAGGTTGCTTTGAGGCCTTTGGCGCTGAGCTGGGCCGCTACACAATCCAAAGCCACAAATTGAGATGCCAGCTAGCTGTGACACGTTAACGGGCAAATTGCAATCAGTATGTTCATAAAAGTTTCACTGCAAAGTACATTGCAAAATTTGATGTCGTGCTGTGCATCATTGGTCTCAAATGTGTTGTTGCAGAGACTTTGAGAAAATGCACTGTATGTAAACATATTTACAGTAGTACTCCTTCCTACCTGTTGACATAATGAGCTTGGAGTGTTCCTTTAATAGTTGGTTTGCTAGTGGATGATTTTACTCATAATGTAAGTGCACTGACAAAAATGAAGTTGTGTAAAGGGGCTCCTGGGGCAGGGCCATAGAAGAACTGATTTTGGTTTACTAAACAATCTTTAAATAGATGGCTCTTGAAAGAGCCATTATTGCAAATGAGATATAGTATATAGCATCTTTTTAAAGAACCACATTAAATAAAGTTAATAAACCAATTTCAGATCTTTCAGATATTAATCTCATCCAAGATCTTTTAAAGAACCTTTATTTGTTAGAGTGTAGGAATCTAAAAGTTTCATGGCACATTCTCAGTGGGGAGTAGGTCTACATTCTTCAAGCTATCACATCTCAGTGATAGGTCCTGGTTAAAATAGACCACTGAAGAATATGCCAGAGCTAAATCGTCAGAAAACAGATCAAGTAGGCATATATGGAAGTGGCCTGTTCCATCATATTTTAAAACAAAAAAAGAAGACTCTTAAAAATGTATATTATGGTTATCTTTGCAGTGGACTGATCAGGAAATGATCCATCATCACAAGCCCTTTCTAAAATACTCATCACCAGATCTGTAAGCTTGAACCAGTTTGTGCTTTATTCACAGACCATGGAGTACTCAGGGGTTCCATCTGTGACACTGATCGTGGGCTGTGGCCTGTCTTGCCTAGCCTTGATCACCCTGGCTGTAGTGTATGCTATACTCTGGAGGTAAGTTTTGTAGTTGCAGTAAACTCTTCAAAAAAAAAAAATCATATGTCCTTACTCAAATCTATTTAAGAACTTTAAGAGATGTCAAAATTGTGCATAGGATGAAAATGCATAGTGGATTTTCTTTGATATTTCAGGTACATAAGGTCTGAGAGATCAATCATTCTAATCAACTTCTGCCTTTCAATCATCTGCTCCAACATCCTGATCCTGGTGGGACAGACACAGACTCATAATGCGGTACAGAGTTTCCTCTTACTTCGCACATTCTGCCTTTCTTATTAATTCTTCAATGTATTCTACACTTAAACCAGTGATAGTACATAAAAAAGCGGAAGTCCTGTCCACTACATTTTCATTTGTCGAGTCCCAGGACCCAGCATGACTTCTTTATGAGCACATTCATGGATTCTTCACTTGCTTTCTTGTTTATTGCAGAATGTAATAATGGCATACTATCACCATGTAACAGCACTTAGCACACTCTTTAAACTAAAGGTGCCAAACAGGTTCTTTGGAGCAATGCCATAGGAGAACCACTTTAGGTATCACAGTTTCAACCATTCAGAGGGTTACCAAAGGTGGTTCTATGGCATCACTCCAAAGCTTTATGTTCAAGACTGTATGTTCACGCAAAGGTCCTTTTTATCGCTTACTGATGTATATATGATGGGATGGATATATATATATATATATTTTTTTTTTTACAAATTTGCTGGGTTTGCTTCGTAAACATTGGTGGTAATGGTATCATTCCTTTTAATACTGAACTGTCTTCATAGTACAGAGAGAAGGTGCTCCAGTCAGTTTAGGTGCATGTTATCACAAAAGCAACAGATCTCTCCATCACAGATGCTAATCTCTGACTGCTATAGCATTGTGACTAAACAAGTCAAGCTGTGCCCTAGTTTCTCTGCAGTGACCTACCTACCTATCCAGATGTTATGAATCCCATGGTACATGTGTGGCTTTATATGCACGTCGTATTATGCTAAGCACAGGCAATGCAAAAATGCAGTGTTGGCTGAGCTGTTGAAAGAAATCCTTCATTTTACTGTTATGTTTATATTATATTTATATGGTTAGGAGGTGATTTAAGATTTAAGAGTTCTCATTTGGTGATGCCACATGTAATGTCCCTTGCTTTCCACCATAAGTGGTTCAGGGGCACTTCTTTAGTTTAACATGTAGTGTATTTTAAATTATCACAACAAATGCTGGTTTATTTTTGAGCTTGAGCTGGACCATGTGGGCTTTGAGAAGTGTTTCTGGTTAGATTTTTTTTTTTACCGTACTCCTAGCGCTATAAAACCTTTGATGTTTGACAAGTTATGTTTCATTGCACCATTTGCCCATAGCTACCCATGGTAGCACAACTTTGCATCAAAGAGCTGCTTCTGAGCATCTTACCTTGTATGCAACAAGGTTTCATAACGTTCAAAGTGTCATCTACCGAAAGAAGGAGGAAAAAAAGTTTAAAAGCACTTTGTGAAATGAACCTAAGCCAAATCAAAGTGATGTTTTATAACATTCAGTCCTTTTCCATGCTATGCTACCACAGTTTTAAAGCACACCCAGAGTACTGTAGCTCAGCAGTGTGACGCTCCCACATAATCTCCTTCTGAGGGTTCTTGATTTAAACTCCTGACAGACAGTATAGTTACAGTGACTTATTAAGACAGCCTTGAATATCTTGGCCTCAGTGTGATCTAAGACCAAGGCTTAATGGAAATGCTTTTATAAACCAGGACACTAACCAGACTAACATGAATTATACACACAAGTGAGACATACACTGTAAGCAGGCACTCCGCCCAGCACTGATTGCTTTACCTAAAGAAGTGCTGAAGAAACTGTAAATTAAGGCTGTGGTTGATGCAGACAATGCTGAAGTCATATTATGATGTACTGATTGAATAGTCTGGTCTTGGCTACATATTTTGAATATTGTTTGTGGGGGATTTTAACAATAGTTATGGAAGTACTGTTCACAGCTTAAATTGAATGTCAGTTAGATGTAATGCTAGGGAAAGAACCTTAGCTTTCTTGATTGCATTGTTCTTTGTCTTACATTTTTTATTCTAATTAGTAGCTCTTTGTGAATACCTATGTGCTCTGCAGTTTTTCAGTAGCTTTTCGAAGACTGTTAAGGTTCTGGTTGTTGTTAGCCACACACACAGCATATCAGCCTTTTCCAAACTGTCGATCATAACCAAATGCATTGGGCATAGAGTGCTAGCTCCCTAATTCAGTATGTACATTTCCAAAAAATAACCACAGCATAGTTCCAGAGTCCCTCAGGAGTGGAACAGAGCCATCCTTTCCTCCCAATAAAAGTTTGGCCAGTTAGACATTTCCAAATGTTCAGACATGTCATGCTTGCCTATAGTTACGTTTGCTTTTGTGTTCATGTTTTCAGCTCAGCACAGACCTTTGAGTCAGCTGGAACTAATCAAATACTTCTAAAAGAAGACATTCTGAATATATTGTGACCTGTGAAAGTTATTAGCCTAGGATCTGCTAACATTAGCTCAAGCTGCTAGCTGATAATTACTTAAGCTAACTGTCAGAAGCTAGCTAGGTAGTGACCTAAATTAAGTTTAGCATGGAGCAAGCTAGGTAACATGACACTGATAACATAGTTTTATCCACTGTAAATCAAAATTACCAATCTTGTTAGGTATGGTTGGTGACCATGCTATCAACACATAGGGCCTAATGAATTTCAAATAAGCAAAGGTAGGATATATGTTGTCCATGACTGTAGAGTCCTCATACTAGAAATTTTACTGTGCTTGCTGGTTTCTTTTGACATGTGTAGAAACTATCAATGATCTTACCCTATACTTGGCAACTAAGGATTTCCAATTTTTTTTATCCCACCTTTCGCAAGAAGTACACTTACTGGTCAGGGTCTATGTGTCTGTTTTTGCTGAGAACAGAGGAAGACGAGTATGAAGCTTCAGAGATTAAGAGTAAAGGACACTGCACTGAAATTTGACTGGACATAAAGTTTTCTGCAGACTCGATGCTGTATTCCATTCTAGTTCACAGCCCAAATGGTCTGGTTATGTAACATTCTCTCTCTGTAACATCTAGGACCCACATGTATTAGAGATTTCAGTTCTCTTGTGAATGGAAGGCAGAAGGGTGAAGGCACCTTTTTAAATGTCAGGTTTTAGTGTGAAACAGGTTCCAAAAGGCCATCTGCCTAAGGGCGGGTCTTAAATTCTTTCTAGAAAAAAGAAAGGCTCGCTTTTGTGCATTGAGTGATTAGCCTGTCAGTGAATAAAAGTTCAGGATTTCATTTGAAATTCATTATTCTGAAAGGGAGAAAAGGCGTGTACTGAGACATAACAAATGTACCAGCGTGTCTGCAGAAGTACGCCCATACAGGAAAAGCCAGTAAATTCGTAAGTACAAAGGAGCAAAGACTAATTATTTGCTTGCTCACAGAGAACAACACTACGCTCCCCTCATTTGAGTAATCAGAAAATGAAAGGAGTTGGTCTCCGCCTGGCTTACAGGCATGCCGGAGCTGACGTTTGTTAGTGGTTTTTCTGTTTTGAAGTTACAAGGAACAGCGTTGTTATCGGCCGATGAGATTTGCTCAGAAGAGAGCGTTATTTGAGCGCTGCCCACACAGATTGTGAGTGAGTCAACACTGTTACAGGAATGACACATTGCTCTGGCACACATAAATTTTTTTTTCCTTAACGGGCTTCTCCACAGGCGCCCATGGAGGAGAGCAGCCATTTTGGTGTGAAACTGCTTTTTTTTTTTTTTTTTGCACAGGCACAGGGAAGCCAAAAAAAATTTACAATTCTAATAACTGAACATTGCAAAATGGAAAGAAGAGTATCCGACAGGGGATGTGGGAAATATTTTCCTCTGCAATAATGGCATGAAGAGATGAGTGGAATTATTTGTTTTCCTCACCTTGAGCACTGGTCACATTTGAAGTGTTAGTCATGTTATTGATGTGACACTGTTTCCCATTACCTGTTTTGGCTTTAAGATGTAATACTAATGAATAGTGACATTAAGGGTCTGGGAGAAATGCTCAGGCTACATCATTCTGACATCATGTACCATATTCCATTAGGTATGGTCTATAATTACCTCATGGTACCATAGGCCATGCATCCTTTGCACCTCTACAAAAGGTACAAGTGGATCCAGGGGTATCACTACACACAGTTTACACTTTGGCCCCATTATAATCAAGGGGAAACAAACTCTAACGTTTTGTGGATTAAGCTGGATTGTTGGCTAAACTACACATAAACTGAAGCCATTATTGACACTAAACTTCCCTCTTTTCTTTAAATGGCTTAATTTTTCTGGAAATCTGGCTATAAGGCAGCTGTTTTCAATGCAACGCTAGCAGTAGGTGAGCATATGTATTTAACAGCACAGATATATAAATGTTTGTGCAACAGCACGTGGACCAATGACCAGCCAGAGTAAAGCTACTGCTTTGTTAACCACTGGAACCCTGTGACACATCAGTGAGGTTAGTTGTCCAGTCTAACTGAATTTAATACACTAAAATTGCATTTAATTGTTAGATAAAAGTTAATTGTGCAGGTACCTGCTCAGTTTGCTAGCTTGTGTTATGTCGTTAGCATTCATTTAAGATGCTGAAACAGTATCACCCAGCTGGCATGTAGCGTTTGCATGAAATTATTACAAGTAAAAGGAAAACAGGGAGAAAGTGTGAAAGTGAAATGAAACAGGGAGAAGGACTAAAAGAGGACTTGGAACAGGGTGAAGGAGTGAAAGAGGAATCAGAACAGGGAGAAGGACTAAAAGAGGACTTGGAACAGGATGAAGGAGTGAAAGAGGAATCAGAACAGGGAGAAGGACTAAAAGAGGAATCTGAACCCAGTGTGGGGGTGAAAGTTGGAACAGGGAAAAGTGATATCAGAACAAGGAGAAGAAGTGAAGTAGGAATCAGAATAGGGAGAAGGACTAAAAGTGGAATCGGAACAGCTTAAAGGGGTAGAAGTGGTATCAGAAAAGGAAGAAGTAGTAGAACTAGTAGAACTGTTATCAGAACAGGGAGAAGAAGTTAAAGAGGAAGTAATGGTGATGTTGTCCCAAGCAGAACATTCAAGCTACACAGGCCTACTATGCTAAAAGGTCTGCATTTGATTCATTTTACTAAATGTGTAACCGTTAGTGTTATAATAGCATATGTCTTTGTAGCCATTGTTTCTAGAACAGATAGTTAGTTTCTTATTAACAACAGTTTTGTCAGCACACAGTTGTATGCCATAAACATACACATATTGGTGATCTGCTTCATTGTGTTGATCTAGGTGGCTGTGTTGTGGATGAATGGAGTACTGTGGGTGTTTTGCTTGTGGCGGCCCATCACATGGCTGATGCGCTGTCCATGGGAGGTAGTGGTTCTAAGCCAGAGGCTCCTCCTAATGCTGAGTGGATTTGAAGGCATGTCAGTGGTAGTCACACGCCATGTCATCTTGCTGTTTCATTACAGGCGACAATGCCGCACCATGTCGGGGCAATGGACACATCAAGGTTCCCTCCCCACATTCTAAATGTTCATCCAAAACAACTATGTGCCTACATGCTGGTTATTTATTGTTTATTTTCGGGGAACAATCCTGACTAAATTTTTTACTCAAAACAGAAGCTCATTGGAAAATCATTCTTCAAAAACCTTTATGTATTTATCACTTACCAGTTTTCAGGAGGTCAATTATTTGCCCCCACTTTCCTAGCATAACAGATACTAGGCCACACAGAGCAGGGAACATTAAAGGTTTTAGCAGTCGCATGTTTAGGCATCCATGTGACTGCTGCGCCTTAAGCTAGAAGCACTAGACTCACCCATCACTGTTAATTGCTGTAGATAAGAGCGTTTCCTAAATATGGAAATTTACATAGAGGTTCATCAAGTGGAACCAATGGACCCATCAGTCTGTTAGCACCACATGTACCATTAGAGGTTGTTCTGGGTAAATTATGCACAAAGCTTCATGTAGAAGACCCAGTGAGCCCATCTATTGTATTGACCAAAGTATACAACCTGTTTTTTTTATCAAACAGTTCAAAAAAGAGCAATTAACCATAGGAATCAGTGCAGAAACATAGCTCTCGCAGGTTTCTCCAGCTTGGACCCGGCAGTGCGCTGAATGAATTAGGGGCTGAGCGGCACAGCACCAGGCTGCACTGTCTCCATGGTGCTGTAGCTAAGGCTGCCAGGGCGTTGCATTTATTATTAGCTCTGCCTCGTTCTGTATTTCTCTCTCTCTTTTTCTCTCATTCTCTTTCCCCTCTGCCTCTGAAATATGTAATGCTGCTGTTTGTGCACAGCACAAAGAGATATAGGTTTTAAAGATGGAACATTACATGGCCTGTAGGAAAGCAATGCAAGACTAATTCAGTGAAAATCTGAGTTTGGATTCAGTGACATGTAATAATCATTGTGGGTCATCAGGCATATTATTATTGTAAATAAGCAAATCAGAGGAGCCTTACTCTAAGAACTGAAGCTAAATGAAAAAATCATTACCCATCAATATCCAATTTTTTAGAACAGAGGCTCCAATAACATCCCATGGCTCTGATCTATCCAGCTCTAATCTAACCCACCTGATCTAGATAATGAAGTTCTTGAAGGAAGGAACGGGCATCTGAATATTACAGCCAGGTGTGTTGATCCGACCTCTCCAGGGAGTTGGATCTCCAGGAACAGGATTGGACACCCCCACTTTAAGCAGATAAAAGACAATTTATGTTAGTGATAAATGGTAAAACTCTTCCTGAAAGCTGCATACAGACATGATAGCATATGCATAATCATTAATTATTTTGTTGTTGTTGATTTTTAATTTACCCCCACTTTCTAATTCACTCATCTACAATTCCACCCACGTGCGATGATTCCACCAGCACCAGGAGGGTGTAGCGAGCAACCGCTTCTTTTCAAACTGCTACTAACACAACTTCATTGGACAGCATGGTTAGCATTGCTTGTGGAGAAGGAGGGACCATCCTTTCCACCCAGAGAACAAGGCCAGTTGTGCTCTCTTGGACTCCTGGCTACAAATGGCTGTAGCACCATCAGGGATTGAACCCACAACTTACCAATGGTAGGGCCAGTGCTTAGATCAATAGTGCTAATGAATAGCTTATCCCAGTATTAATACGGCATGAGATGTGTTATGAATTTGAAAGAGTAATATTAATGAAATATGTGCCCCCGTCCCCATATTATGGGTCAGCTGAATATTTAAATGATGTCTTTATGCCAATATAATATACTTCATAGCATCATCTTAAGCTGTTGATAAAATATTGCTACACATAAATTGACATTAACTGGCCTTTCATGAGAACTCATTACAGCATATAACATCTGCTATGACAAGCTAAGGGTTTGATTATGGAGTTACAAAATTTCCCAACAGTGGTAGTTTGTCCCATTTTATTCAACGGAGTTTGAAAATTTTGTTGCCTCCAGTGTGTTCCAGGAGTTAAACATTCAAGACATTAATAACACTGCCATTAATATTTTCTCTTTAAATATTTTTCTTCTTCTTCTTCTAATGTCAATCCAAAGAGTAAAAATACCACCCATGTGTGTCTGCCAGAGAGCCTGTGCGGGAGTTTTTAAGAACAAATCCATAGAGTCTGTCCACATCCCATTAGCAGCCCAAACAGGCTTATGGGAGCTCTTGACAATTTGGCATCTTGCTGGATCAGTTAGATCTGAGGGATACAGTTAAATGAAAAATGCCTTTTTCTTAAATTCAATAAACCACCATGTCTGCATGGACTGGGCACATGATCAAATGAAACATTTGTGGCTGCTAGATCAGGTGCTCACAGCTATGGAACAGGGATGGTGTGAGATGAGATAAACTTGAAGTATGTTTCTGTTTAAGGATCTTGCTTTGGCTTTTGGACTGCAGTTTTTCAAAATGTCTGAAATTTGAATGCTATGTTGGATGTGAGGAGGCTAATATTTATATTTTTGTTTTGTTTTACATGTTTTGCATATAGTTTAGTGTCACTTGGAGTAAAAATCCCCTTACCTCGATTGCTTCATTTATTTTCGTATAATTCAACATGATTATAATTTAGTTATCTCCAGTTCCACCCACGAGCAACGTCTCCCCCATCACACAGTGCCACCAACACCGAGAGGGTTTGGGTCACGTGAAGCCAGACACCACATCTTTTCAAACTCCCACAAACATAACGTGACTGGACAGTGTAACTGCTTGGAGGAGAACACTGACTGGTTCTGTTACACAAGCTAGCACACACCCACGCTGGATAGCATCATGCTTAAAGTGTCAGGGGGTAGGGCCAATTTTTAATATTATTAATTAAAATATTTCTTCACTAGGATGAGTGTACAGTCAGGGAAGGCAACATTTGACCAAAAACAGTACCAAGGAAGTGTCTTTCCAGAGACAAACTTCCTTGCTAATTGCAAGCCCATGTTATCAGACCAAAATTAGTGTTTTTAACCTAACCCAGTGTGATGTTACATCTAAAAGACTTAATTTCACCAACTACTTTCAGTCTCTACAGTATATGCTCCCTTGCCTTGACTAAAAGGTGCTGACCTCTAATTGAAGCTGCTGTACAGCTTTGCTTGTATTTCACATCCCCTGGGTTTAAGTGGTGAAGACTGATCCATGTGAGTTTGAGCTTGTTTTGGGAGTTTAGAGTTGTCTGTTTTGATTTCAGCTGGCAGCCATTTGCATTTGGGAGCTGTGAAGCATGGTTTTGGAAAAGGAAGTATGTGTTCGCTCACATACATGGCCAATAAACAGGATTCTGATGATCACACTCTACCCTCATTACTCTTACAAATGCTTTATACAGAAAACCTGAAATCTTTAAAGAAAAGTCAACTTTTTAAGCTCTTTTCACAGTAGCCATAAAATGCTATTTTTATCTCTTTTGAAGGTTCCTTAGTTGAAGCACGCAATAGTGTTTTTTACAATATACAAAATTGGTGGAATAATTCAGAGAAAAGTGTATGAGTCAGCTGCATTTTTACAGAGATGTTGATCTAACTGCAGAGTATAAAAGTACTTTCTTTGATTATATTGATTAAAATATTAGTCAATTCCCATTCCACTGGTAGAATGGCTACTAGGAGGGTTGTAGAAAGAGGCAGCTATAGTCATGCTCTGCCAACAAGTGCAGTTTTATTTGTATATATACACACACCCAGACAAATATATATATGTGAATGAGGTTCAATGTTAGGATAAATCGAATGTAATTTTAAATTAAAAACTGAAAATCCTAAATAATGATTCTAATTTAGTCTGACTGTAATAGCATACAGTATAGTGATACAGGGTGAATACATCTACTATAAACTGTAGTGTATCACATTTTGATAGAAGTAAAATCTTGTAATACAGTTTCTGATTAGAATGAATGGGCTTTGACCATTAGTCTATAAAGCAGGGGTCTTCAACACAGCACTCCCGAGCTACCAGTAGCTCACTGCCCGTTTCTGAGTAGCTCACAAAAAGGTTCAAAGATTAAGTACAAAAAATCTGACAAGTAATGCACCCTGGAAACCCATTTCCATTTCAATCCGGTTAAAAGCACATGAGATTTTACTGTCCCCAGTTTCAGTTCTGTCATGAACGTAATGGCCAGTTTTGTGGTCTCTATTTTTGAAAAATACCGTATCTTACATTAAGCAGTGATTGGCAGTACTCTAAACCAGTGGCGTTGGGCATTGTCAGACTTACAGGCAGTGAAAGCAACAGATCTGATCCAATTCAGATTGACAGAATTCTGTGGCGTTAGCAAACCAGTTTAGCTTTAAAAGTTGCCAGATTTATTATGAATTAAGAAAGTGTGCAGGTCAAGAAAAGGCAAAACACATTATTTCAGTTAGGACTGGGAAAGAAGTTTTTTTTCTTTGATGTTGACATGTGTGCATGTGCCTTATCTGTGACAAAAGAAAAAAAAAATACAGAGTTGAGCGTTATTCCAAGCAAGCTTGGCACAGGTTTTTCCTGCAGGTGAAGAATTAGCTTAACTCAGATTTTTAATGTTAGTGGTAGATACCTTATGTTAATTAATGTAAATAATATAATACAGTAGTAGCCTCACCTCATATTGAGTAGCTCTCAGCCACTTTTATGTCTTGAAAGTAGCCCTCAGAAGAAAAAATGGAAGATTGGAGACCCCTGCGATAAAGACTGTGCCACCTCACAACATATGCTATGAACACATTTGTGGCTGAGGTAGGAATAGGTCATATAAATGTGAGTCTACAGCACAGTCTAAATCTCAGTCCAGTCCATGCTACATGCCGATGAAAGTCAGTATGTAGAGCAAAGCATTCACTATTGCAGAGATGAATACCCTCATCTTTAGGGGCCTATCCATCATTTCTGCATCCCTCATTATATAGTCACACTTGCTTGATAATAAAATAAAAGAGAAACGTAGCTGCTGAAGCATTAAGTACTCTTCTTGTCTTTACTCTTATGCACCTCAGGTTTTGTGCTTTTGTGTGTGTTTATTTCTTTGCCCACAAGTGCACAACACTTTTAAGTACCTACACAATATCTGCTTGACTTCCAGCAGAAAGAGCAAGTCAGTTGGTTTTTTTGGTGAGCGAGAAAACAACATTAATACTTAAAATATACTGCTCAGAAACTGTATTTTCTGTTCTCAGAATACTCCCAGCCGACAACAGCCTTCTAATAATGCATTATACTGCAAACCTAGGGTTTTTTTCCACCCTCCCAGCTCTCTGCCCTGTGAACAGACTTCTCTGTGTCTTTGTTTTGTTGTGTAGCTGGGGATCAGTATAGATGCTCTTTATTAATTATTTGTGGTTTTAAGTGCTTTGCTTTAGGCCTTGTTCACTTGTTGAGTGGCGGGAAGGAAATGTTCATATCTTAATGGAGCAGCAACACATTTGCCATGAATATTAATATTGAGAATGTGACTTATGTCAAAACAGTGACAACAATGTGCGAGACCGCAGTGTGTGCCTGTTTGTGTGTGTGTGTGTGTGTGTGTGTGCCTATGTGAGTACGTGTGGCTGTGTTTCCTGGGCAGGAAGCGGATATACATTGTTAATTGGGAAACCAAAAAGCGTCTCTTACAATAATCTTGACAAGGTGTGAATAAATTCTTGTTAAACTGGGATATTGTAGAATGACACCAGAGTGGAACAGAGGTAAGTAGATTAGGTTTGAATGGTTGGTTTTGAATACTTAAAAGGATGCTAATTTGAAAAGCGTTCCCTGGGACAGCCCAGGTGAGCAACAGGATGACTAGAAATCAGTGTATTTGCTTTGCAGAAAATGCAGATCTAAATGGAATTTGGAAATTGATTTAAAATATACAGTGGGTACAAAAAGTATTCAGACCCCCTACAATTTTTCACTCTGTCATATTGCAGCAATTTTTTCCCCTCATTAATGTACACACAGCACCCCATATCGACAGACAAAAAAAATATTTTTTAAATTGTTGCAGATTATTAAAAAAAAGAAAAACATATCACATGGTCCTAAGTATTCAGAACCTTTGCTCAGTATTTAGTAGAAGCACCTTTTGAGCTAATACAGCCATGAGTTTTCTTGGGAAAGATGCAACAAGTTTTTCACACCTGGATTTGGGGATCCTCTGCCATTCCTCCTTGCAGATCCTCTCC